>CAUYPO010028892.1:0-10000 GCA_963574435.1 Cheirogaleus major
GGCCATACAGTATTTAAAAGCAAGGGATCAGATAGACAGCCCCTTCAATTACTATCTAGGTGGCTTTAAATCTAGCCCCTTCAATTACTATCTAGGTGGCTTTGGGCAAGTTACTTATCTAATCCTCATTGATGTTTCCCCAAAAATAAGACAGGGTCTTATATTTATTTTTCCTCAAGAAGACACTCTAGGGCTTATTTTCAAGGGATGTGTTATTTTCCCCTCAAAGCCTCAGCTTGCAGCACGCGCAGGATGGCCGGGACCTGACAGGGGGGCCAACCTTGTTGGTGGGGCTGCCCGCACCTTTCCGGTCACCTCTGGGATAGTAGCTGTCACGATGGGGCAGATGGGAAGGGCTGATCATCTTCTTTACCGCTTTGTGACGAAATTCGTGGGTTGTGCAGATACTCTGCGTAGCCACGCCCATCACTAGGTCTTATTTTCGGGGTAGGGCTTATGTTGCGCAAATGCTTAGAAATCCTGCTAGGGTTTATTTTATGGGTAGGTCTTATTTTCGGGGAAACATGGTACTATTTCTGGATTGCTGTGACTGTAAATGAGGTAAATCTATGTAAAATGGTTAGAGCGGTATAGAACACAAGTTGAGTCCCTGCTGAGGGGCGCCTTTCACTATTACCGGTGGGGTGGCATCAAGGATGCTTTAGACACCTAGATGCTTATTGAAGCTGACATGGGGCATGGAGTCCATTGGAGAGTTAAGGCTTTTAGCAATGCTTCTTGCAACCAAAACTATCTTGAGAAGAGGTCACCCTCTGAGCATCCACAAGATACCAACAAGTTAGAGAGAATGTATTGCTCCATTGCTTCTAAAGACAGATGAAGGCCCGGGGTTTGGTAGCAGGTAGAGGGGAGATGGTCTGGCATATGACCAGGCGTAGGAGGTGTGCCGCATGCAGATGCTCTGAGTAAGGCAGAGGAAACCACTCTGAGGAGGTGCGGTGAGAAGAGCTGAGGACAAGGACAATGTTGAAAGGGAAAATGAGAGCTGCAACTCAGCTGCAGCATGGGGCTTTCAGCTTTTGCTACATGTGCCGTGAATAACGCAAGCTATAAAAGTCATTTATTTCGAATGAGTTGAAATAGTATCAAAATAATTAATTTACAGGTACACAAGTGTACCTTGTTTTGTGGATAACTGAATATATAAAACCTACTGTTGAAGTTGGTAAAGTTGTGAAGCATTGTTTGCTTTATTAAAAGTATCCCACGGTACACAGAAATGGATTGACCTCAAGGTGCCTTTACATATTAAACTTCCCAAATCTTATTCGGAATAAAATTCAATGGTAGAAAGTAAAATGTATATATTACCTTCCAGATAATCTTTCCTATTGAAAATAATTTACAATATATTAGTTTCTTGTTAGTCTAAGAGTCACAGAAAATCTTCTTTACGTTAAAACATAGTTGTGTTGAATTGTCTTTCTTGTATGCTCTATGGGCTTTTCTTCCTCCAAAAGTAGAAAATACACCGTGTTTGGTGATAAAGTAGCTGTATTAGTAGATGGAAGTGCTTTAAATTTTGTAAGCCTCACTCTTTTAACCTGAAAGCTGGGGTTATTAGAACCTATTGTACTGGCTTTAATTTTTTATGTTGATACAGATAATATAATGCTTATGGAAAAACTTCATAGAAACTTGATCTGTGGTGGTGAGTTTTGGTGTTATACCAATGGAAGGACAAAGTATAAGAGCCATTTGTGACTTGGGGCAGATCACTTCCTCTTGATGCATGCTTTTTTTTTTTTTTTTCCTTTATTAACTATCTATAAATTAGTTTTATACACACAACCTGAGAGGGTTTTGTGAAGTTTATCAACGTAATATTTATAAACTTCCTGAAATCCCAAGCTGAAAGACAAAATGTCATGTAATATTACTTGTCTAAAAATGAGACCCTTGTAAGCTTTAATTATAATTTTAAATTCCCTTACATTAAGGGATGTGAATCAATCAAATATAATGAGCACTGACTATTTGCACATTATAAGCTTTTTAGGGCCAAAAACTGAGTCGCTCAGGTTTTTTTTTCCCCCTTTTCCACTGTATAGAGCTATTAAAATTATTGTTGATGATGATAGAAGGATTATTAACAGCAGTAGTAGTAGTTGTGATAGTAATAGTATTAATAATATAATTGTTCATGTCCTAGCATGTACCACTTCCTTTTCTGGGAATTACTAAACAAGGGGGTGTCATTCATGGTTACTGACAGGCCTCAAGTCACAGCTCTGCATGGAGCATTAGACCAGGCCGTATTCAGAGAAGCCAGGATCTGGAGCAGGAGCAAAAGTAGTGAGACAAGGGCTTGAAAAGTCACAGAGGACTTGGGCAGAAGTCACTGCCCCTCTCAGATCAGTGGCAGTGATTTTTTTTTGGTTGCTTGTGTGTTTATGATTTATAACAACTTGGGGTACAGTAGGCCCAACTTGATGGTCCTGCCCTTCAGGTAAAATCCCCAGGAGGTTTAAATTTCTTGTTATTGAATAGAATTACCTTATTTGTTTAAGATCCAGTAGTAGCCAGTGAAAAATAGAGTCACATATCCTACAGTGACTGGAGAATTTTAGAGGAATGTTCTGAAGTCATCAAGAATACAAACCATGTTCTAAGGACTTGTGTCCTAATATCCATTACCTAGAATGGTTTACATCTTAAACACTGCAATAAATACATGTAGACATGTGATATCATCCTTTAATGTCCTGTTATCTTCTGTTGGTGGAATCAGGCCATGCAGAGAGGGATGCTTTTTCTCTAATTCCTTCTTAGATTAATGTTTCCAGGTTTTCTTTTTTTTTTTGCATGATAAATAATTTAAGCCACAGTGTTCAATCCCCATATTTGGAGTATGGTGTAGAGTGGGCATATGATTTACTGTCTAAACTAAGACACTTCCAAGAAGGCACAGAAGTGTGAGTGTCAGTTGTGCCAAGGCAATAGGCATCGTGTCCTGGGGCCACAGTTATGTGTGGTCACCTAATGATGTGCCCGTGGATGGCAGGGCAGGGATGCCTTTGGCTATTCTCTCCCAAGGCTTAATGAAAGTAGATTTTACTCACGTTTCTGAATAATTCTTCCTCCATGGATTTTATAATAATTGAATCACACTCTAACTGCACTAAAGGACCTTGCTATTGAAAGGAATCCTGTGGTGATTCTTATTGCAAATTGGATAATGATAACCCCAAATTTCTCTTTTGTAAGCATTGCTATAAGTTGAAATTACTTAGCTTCTAGTACATCTCTATAATAGCACCTAATAACAGCTCTGCAAATAATATATATAAACTAATTTCCTGACAAAATATCTGGAGTCATCCTTTACTCTTCCCTTTCCCTCAAGTTCCACATCCAATCTGTCAGTGAATCCAGTTGGGTATTCCTTTAAAATACATCCTGAATCTGACTACTCAGCCCCCAAGACCAAGCGAGCATTACCTCTCACCTTATCTACACCTGTAGCCTAGAGTTCTGCCTCACCTGTAGACTATTCTCTGGAGATTATTTTCATCACAGGTCAGATCATTACTCCTACTGGAAACCATGTAATGGCTTCCCATCACATTTAGAGTAAATTGAAAGTTGTTACTATTGCCTGGTAGGTCAAGGTCTTACCTAACCTGACCCTGGCTGCGTTCCTTACAAATCTCACTAGAACACACCAAGCATGTGTCAGCCTTAATTCTTTGGCACTTGGCGATTGCACTGCTCACACCCTTGACTTCATTTAGTTCTCTGGTCAAAGATCACCTCTTCAAGGAGACCACCCCAGATCATTCTATCTAAAAGTTAAATCTCTCACCTCTTCTCTTGCTTTATTTTTCTTCATAGCACTTAAATATGTTGGTGTTATATTATTGGTATGTATTTATTATTTTCTGTCTTTTTAAATAAGCCACAACTTCCATGAAGGTGGGGTCTGTGTCAGTTTTGTTTCTACTCTATCTGAAGCATCTATATAAATGCTTCCATATAGTCGGCATCTATTCATATTTGCAAGGTGAGTATATATATAAATGAATATGTATAAGGGTATACATATTAGGCCAAATCTCAAGTGGAAAGCTTCAAAAACAATATCGAGCCTTAAAATCTCTTTCTCATTCAATCTTTCACCCTTGGGGTGGGAGGAGAGTTGCGAGCAAATGGTCAAACACTAAGGAACTAGAGGAGTAACTCAGCGAACACTGAAGACTTGAAGGCAAGAAAGGAGAAACTGTACTGTTTGTATTATTTTAACATGAGGCTTTAATAAAGTCGAGTGTTCTCATTGAACTCATTGTTCTTTTTAAGGAGTAGAAATTCCCTGCTTCTCAACTCTGCTTAAAAGATGGGCTTCCTGCCATGCCCTAAAGATCACCAGATTAGTTCTTTGTTGGCTAATGGAAGGCAAGACATTCCCTAAGTGAGGACCTGCCTTGGAACGTTCCCTGCCTCTGGTTCCCCATAGATGGAAGTAGGGAAATGCTAGTGGCAGTACTCCAGCTGATCTGAATTGCCCTGAAGTTGCCCAGGGAGGAAGGCCTATCTCTAAGTGGTGAAGGCCCAACCATTTAGTGCTTTATAGACCATAGACTATTGCACTCAGAAGCAAATAGGCAGGCGTACTGACTGCAGAGCACTGATGGGATGTGCTCCCTGCAGCTCCATGCACACAGTAGCCAAACGACCCCACATTCCACCCTGGCTGTAGCTTCTGGCTATACTCCAAGGGAGAGCAAGTTGCTTAACCTGAACAGCAGAATGAAGTTGTACAAAGCCTGCCATTGCGTTCTAAGTTAGAAGCATACTTAGTGCAGGACGGATCTTTTGACAGAAATCATGGAGTTTTACACCTTTTAGAAATCATTTTTAATCAAGATGCCTCCCTGCCAAACAGTGAAGTTATTAATAAGGCTGTAAACTTTCCAAATAAATTTTGACAAGTTTGTTTTTCGAAAAATCAGAAATGCTGTTGCTTGTGTCTGAACAGAGCTTTCAAAAGAACTTTACAGAGTTTTAAGAGCCCAGGTTAAGTTTTATTTTTAAAAGTTCCACAAGTGCATCATCATTTGCTGATTAATACACAATTTCTATAGTTTGCCTATACTATGTATCTTTGCTATTCTATATGTTAATGAATATTCATACACTTGGTGACATGGTAGTGTTTAAGCTTGAATACATAGCAGTGCATTGAAAATGAATCACTTTCCCTTTAATTTTGGGAACGTTCAAAAATATCCCTTCAAAAATGGGCAAAAGAGAAGGATCTATCACCATCCAGAGCCCAGTAATCTGTACATCATGTTTGGAAATATTAGTATCTAAATATAGTAATACTATTTTCCCCTTGTCTTGTGCTTTCTAAGTTCCTTCTGCATACTGATCCTCCCAACAGCCTTAGCAGAGAAGGAGATGGAGGCTAAGAGAGTTTAAGCATTTAGGCCACAGATGTTAAATTAGCAGTAGGGATGGAACTAGGTTGCAAATCATCTGATGAATCTTCTCACTGCTCTGTGTCACCTTCTTACCAATGTTCCCCATGTGTCTGTTTCTCCTAGCACTTCTGTCTGTCTGTACAGGTATCTGTGTCAAAACTGTGCTGTCTCATGTAGACCACAGCTTTGGTCTACATAAATTCTAAATGAATTTATAATTCACTTATAAATGACCTCCAATCGCAACATCAGAATGCACAGAAATTAAATCATCCAAAGATACATAATATTAAGAGTCTTTTTAAAAACTCTGAGACATTAAGTCTAGTTTCTAAATATGTGTGTATATATCTCTAAAACTGTTAATGAAACAAATGTTTTATTTAAGCATGAGCAATAAGATTACTCTCAGCATAGTTCTATACAGAGTAAGTGAACTTTTAATGGCAACAAAGATTCAGATGGCTTAAGCAAGTACATTTTTATTTTGTGTATGATACCTGGACATATCAACAAAATAAGACATGGTTTTTGTCCTCAATAGAAGATTAGATGAGCTTTGTGTATGGGAAACAGTGACCAGTGGTAAAATATATCTGTTTAAGGGACAAATGATTGGTAAAGGAAAATAGCATCTCTGAATAAGGTCAAAGAAGGGGGGGATCCATGTGGTCTACAGTACACGGGGACAGTTGGATGGTCAGGGTTGCAAGTGACCTTTGAACTGGATCAGGAACAGAAGGACATGGCACCAATGTCAGTGCCAAGCTAAGGCAAGGAAAAAATTAGCAAATGGCAGAAGCACAATGAGGACAGAAAGAATAATTGCTAATAAAAAATAAAAGGTTTTTTTCCCTAGTTTTCTTTCCAAATCTCTGTTAATCAAATGTTGGCAAGTAAACTATGCAAATTTTAGGAAGCTGTTCCACACATGCTTTTCATTCCTTAAAGGAAATAATGTTTGTTAACCACAACTGAAGTTCTCTCTGCCTGTTTCTCTCTTCTGAATTCAATTCACCCCTATATTTCTACAAAAATCACCCAATCTGGAACAGCTTTGTAAATCATTATGGGTTCTCAGGGTTATAGGCCTCATTGCTCTATGCATTTGTCCAAATTTCTTCAAGTAGAGAGATAACCTAAAGACACAAAAATTAACACACATAAATTAACCACTGATTCTAGTTTGGGTTATGAAATCAATGAGAAAAGTAAGTCAATTTTTAAACTTAAATTAAAAAAGACATACACCCAGAAGAGGTGTAGCTGATAATTTGGCTTGTTTCAATAAGAACATGTGCTGAAACCATATGTCAAAGAGAACACCAGAAACATAATCCATAAGAAATGTTTTGTTTTTAAATTTGGGATCAAAATGGTAGAGTGAAAGCTATGTTTTATTCCTACTCTCAGAGAGTTGTCTAATTTATATGAAACACCAAAATAACGAAGTTGTTTCTGGGTTATTGGCCTCTTAATCTTGTATATTAATTCAGGTAATGCACCACTACCACTATCTTCTATTTAATTATTTTTATTTATGTACCATTAAGCTCCATTTCCATTACTTTTAGAGTATAAAAAAAGGACAAACCCAGGATATTTGGGCAGTGCCATTGTCTCATTTACAATCCTCAGAAGACCCTTTTCTTGGTGGAGAATACAAATGACAGTCCTTGACATTCTTTAAAAGTGTTTTTTATTTCTTTAATTAGGAGTTTCAGGCAGGCCCTTCTACTTGAACCCTTAACATTTTCAGATACTTCTGCCTCACTTCCCAGCTGACTCTTCCTAAGTTTGTGCTGAATACATTCTTGATTTGCAAGAAAGCTGCTTTCAGGCCCTTCCATATTCTGCTATAATCCCTTGGTAATTACAAAGTCTCTCCCCGCAACAATAGGCAAATCCAGGAGGAATTCAGTAGCTATGCCTCACCTGCAAAACTGCACTTGGACATCTCTGACGAATTTTCCTCCCAGGGGCTCCCCAACTTAGGAAACAGTCCTGTTAGAAATGCCAAAACAGAGGAGCTCAAAGGTTATGATGACAATAACTTTGTGTCAGTGGAAAATACTGACTAAATAAAGTAGGGCAAACCAACTTTCAATGAAATAGTTCATTTACCAGTGGATAAATCCTAACTATAAAAGGCTTGGTTTTAGTATAGCAGAATCCAAACTACTTAACACTCTGCAGATAACAATTTCTCACCCAAACATGTTTCAGGTCATGGGGGGTTTGTACTTCTCTTCCCTCACTGTTCTTTCCTGTAATTATTTGCATGCTTTTCTCTTTTTTCTTTTTTTTTCCTTTTAGTCACTGACATAAAAACTACATTACAAATTTTCTAGTGCCACAATCTCAAGAACATCAAAATAATATTTGTCTGATATTATTGTCTAATTACTCTGTGCTTGACTATTTACAATTTATCTTGTTACTAAGTATCATTAGTTGATCATAATTATTGATTTATGTTGAAGTTTTATAACATGTGCTTTTCTTTTCTTTCTTTTTTTTTATTTGCCATAAATCACAATTAAATATATGGTTCCCAGTACTTCAATACATTGGCATTGTGGATAATTTTAAGCCCTCACTCACCAAAATGTAAAATATCTCTAAATCGTTTTGTTCTAATGACAGATACATGGCACGTATCCTATGATTTTACTGAGAATCAAAGATTGAAATCTAATATGTAGGTAGTGAAAAATGTAGAGTTTTTTTCTCTCCCACATTAAGGTAAATTTAAACTGTTTCAGTCATATAATAAAGGGCTTGACTGAAAATCAAGAAAGTAGAAAGCAAAGAAATGCTATTTTATATGCTTTTGGGCATATGCATTTTTTTAATCGTCTTTTCCCACTTAGACTGTGAATTTTTGAGGAACTGATTAATGTTCTTTTCTGTCCTATTCTGTTCAACATCTAAGCACTAAACATTATGCATGATACTACCTACTTCATGCTTTCTCATTACACTAGGGATTTCATGTCAATGTTGTTTCTAAGCCAGTTAGAAATACAAACAGAAAATTAACAAAATCATATTTTTTAGAAAGGACAGCAGATAGATAGTCAGGAATATTTTGCTTCTGCCTCACTGTAGGATGAAGTAAATGCTAGGATTTTCAGACAGATTATGTGCTGAGACATAAGTCAATTTCATTTTGTAGTCCCTAGAATCTTTGACAGGTGAGGGACATGTCAATAATTCTAATAAGAATATTGAACTATATGTACACATATAGGTTTGTGGAATCGGGGCTTATTTGTCCCTTCAAATCCTCAGAATTTCCAGGGTACCACAGCAGATTTTTCAAGGAATCACAGAATAAAATGCCAGATGGATGCCTAGGTTGACAAGGCCCTGGTACTTATCCACACACTAGACTGTAAGATTAAAGAAGACCTAAGGTCTACATGAAGTGAGGGTAAGACAAGGCCTAGCAGCACAACCTGGGCCAGTTCTGTCCCTGTTCACTAATTAAGATGATGCAAAGAAAACAATACAGGACAAAATCTCAAGCGAACATAAAGATAGAGAAAAAGTTAAATGTAATAGTTAAACTTTGACTGATACAATCTAAGTAGCAAAGAAAAATAATTTACTATAAGCATTTATATGCTCAACCCAATGGACTTTTCAATAAACTATTCAAGAGGGGGAAATGTACAAAAATATTTTTTCATTGGCAAATGCTTGTTAAATTTCCTAAAGCAAGTTTTCACTTTACCCCCTGCTTCCAAGAGTGCTCAGCTCAATCCTATAAATTGGTTGAGGTGGGAAAAAAAAACAAAAAACAGTTCCTTAGGATTTTGTAAGCATTTCACTTTTATTTTTAGGAAAAAAAAGATTATTTTTCAAAAGCTGCAGGTATGAGAAAACTAATATTGAAAATCCCCTGTGAACTGTTTTATACCTTACCCCATCAGAGTGTCCTTGGACTAAAACAAATTAGATGAGAAACACAAACCTTATAGCTTCAGATACTCAAAAGCTTATTATGGCTGAAAATGAGTAAAATATTATAGCCAACAGGCCTATTAGAATAGAGAACAAATCTACCTTGTGCTCAAATGTAAAGGTAACCCCATTATAGCTTCTGGAAGCAAGCAAGCATCTGCTAGCCTTCTGCATGGGCTCCCATTTAACCCACACTTTAAAATACAGTTTCAGTTTTCAATTTTAATTACTAGTTAGAGAACAATGAAAGTCTTTACTTATGGGAAATAATTCAAAATAATACGGAAGAGATGGTTATTTTGTTCAATATTTCCATTCATATGTAAAGATCACAATCTCTCTAAAAATCCTGCAACGTTACTCTTACACTTAACTCTCCCAAAACAGGTTCTGAGATATACCTTCAGTTTACCAGACGTACACAACACATATCTAGTGCAAGATTTTATAGAGGACTCACGTGCAACCAATATTGTTTTCAGATTACGTAAAAGGGTAAAAAGCAAATGAAATCTATATGCATATATGGATTTGGATATTTGGGACAGGCTAAGTTCCCAGGTGAAAAATGGCCATAGGATCTTTTT
>CAUYPO010028892.1:12500-36969 GCA_963574435.1 Cheirogaleus major
AGATTTCCATCATCTGGTCCTATTTGACTTTCATGCTCTATTTTCAAAGTAACCATCTCCTCCAGTGGCCTCCTTCGAGTTCTAAACCTCCCATCAGGCCACCATCAATGTAGAGGTTGATCGGATGCGATCAACTTTTGTTTGCTTTTCATGTAAAGGGTCGACATTCTCCAGTCTGGGTGAGTGGCATGTGAAAGTGAATCAAAACCAGAATTAACAGGAGAATGAGGAGCAAGACTTAATAAGCCCATGATCATCTTTTCTGACTGTCGACAATCTACAACCTCCAGCCTGCTTCATCAGATTCCCTTCACACAGTGTAGGTTTGGGGACCTTCCTAGCCAACTATATGTACCAACAGCAGGGAAGGACACCAAGGACTGATTATACTCTCCAGACTCCAGAACAGCATGGAATCTGGAGAATATAATCAAAGCTGTCACCATTGCATAACTCAAAACTATTATAGTAGTCATATTCCAGTCCAAAACTGATTTAAGATATCTAGATGGTTCCAGCTTAGGTTGGATCCATTATTCCAGAAGTGTTTAGCAGGATGTATGAATCTGAGAGTTACACAGAGGTTTCTTATCATTTAGGGGTCTCAGATCAAACTAGATAATTGCCATGTTCCCCTGAGAGAGTTGATATTTTGTACCAGACTAAAACCTGTCTATTCTTAAAGATCCCTCAGGTATGAGCAAGCCACAAATTTAACTAAACCTCAAAGGTAATGTGACTAGCCTCAAGGGAGGCACAAGGACACAATGAGGTTGGGGGTGGTATCTAAATCCTTCCTCTTAAATGTTACTTTACACAAACTACTGTTTTAATGTTTTTATTGTGGAAAAAGATCTACTTGATATATATTATTTAGGAATATTTTTATGTTGCTGTTCTATAAAAACATATTTCTGTTTCTTTTGTGTTTTGTCCCCCCAAATATGTCCCTACACTCTTGTGCTATTTCTTTGGATCCTTCCTCAGTGACCTAGCCTAATTTCCAAGGATAGTTTCATTCCCACTTGCTTTCCAGATTTCTTATTGCCCTGATTTTTGCAAAGTTTGTATTTTTCTATTGTTTTAGTCTTTTATATGCATTGGGAATTTTGGCGATAGTAGAAGTTTCTCTTGAAAAGCAACAACGCCTTGAGGATTTATTTAACAAATCATCCAGAAAATGTATCCTATGATTGTTTACATCTCAACATTCACGGCAGTATCCAAAGATGTTTGAGGAACCCTCAGCGTTTAAGCAAAAACTAATATTTAAATGGTGCCTGTCACCTGCCAAGCCCTGTGATGAGATCCAGGGATGTAACTGTGAGATATAAGTATGAGATGAGAGACTTAAGAATGAGTAAGATATGGTTCCTGTCACATAGAAAAAAGTCCAGAAAGGACACAGATATGCAAATAGTTATAATGCAATGTGATGAGTGCTTTTACAAATGTATGAACTAACTCCTTTGGGAACACAGATAAAGGAGCAATTAATTCAGCCTGAAGGAGTTCAGGGAAGCTTCAGATAAGAGGTCACATTTCAACTGGGCCTTGAAAGAAGAGTAGGACTTCACCAGGGACATAAGGACATTGAAAAGGTGGAAGGGAAAGAGGGAAAGTCTATAACAAGTGGAAGGATCAGTATGAACAGGGGTTCAAGAAAGTTTAGGGCTCAGAACCTGGTTATTAGCTTGAGTTCCTTTGCCCATGGAGGGAATGGGGAGAGAGTCACCCTAACAAATCTCACTCTTTTCCTTTTTGAGGAGCAAAGAGGGGAGCAATGCAGAAGGATTACAACCTCAGCATTCCTCAACTTAGCAGCAGGAGCTCTTTCTGTGCTAACAGGCAGCTGAAGGGCAACGACTTGAGCACTGGGTTTGTACCCAGCCACTTAATAACTGGCTGAAGAGAAGGGGTGGGTACAGAATTCCAGGTAGTCAGAACAGCAAATAAGAAGTGCTCTGAGAAAGGGAGCCTGTGAAGTGGTCACAGTGGCTGGACTGCAGAGAATAAGGGAGAAGACAGCCATACAGTGTCTAGAAAAAGAGGCAGCAATGGCCAGACCCTGCACAACTTTGGAGTACAAGTTGAAAATATATGTCTAAGAAGGACGAGAAAATTTGAAGTGGTTTAAGTAAGAGAGTTTGCATCTCAAAATAAAAACCCTCTACCTCACAAAGGCCTGTGGACTAGGAAATATTTGTGTGGGCTTGTACTTCAGTGGATACTGGGACAGAAGTCTGTGTGTGGCACTTGTTCAATCAAGATGGTAGCTTGGAGCAGGGGGTGGCAGTGAAGTTGCAGAGAAACGGACAGACTTGAGAGAGATTTGGAAGGTAAAATAGCAAGTGTAAACACCTATTACATATTTAAATATTCAATAAATATTTGTTGAAAAATTTAAATATTTCCAGTTAGGATATTGAGTGCTTCCTTGACCCTTTCCCCAAATATTTACGGAGTACCAAAGTATCAGTCAAGAGAACCTGGCCAAGGCACTGACACAGCTGACGCCAGATCTAACGGAACTCATATTCTGGTCGACAGACAATAAAAAAACAATAGCTGTATGGACAGGATAATTTCACACAGTGCTGGGAAGTGGGGCAGCAAGAAACTACTTTAGACCAAGTGGTTAGGAAAGGTGTGTCCAAGCAGCAGACAGCTGAGGTCATCTGTGTGACAAGAAGTCAGCCATCTGGGAAGGGACCATATATACTCTCATCTTTGCGTTAGATTTCCTACCAGTCTCTTTACCATCTTGTTGATTTCTTCCATTTTTTTGAGGATTCAAAAAGGTTTTTTTTTTTTTTTTTAAAACACTTGTCTATGTTCTCAGGAGTCTATCTACATTTAACTCCTTGGTGTCATAGCAGTGAAATCACTGGGGATCATAGGAAATTTTGCTTCTTTCTGCCTCAGGGACAGAAGCAATTCCTATTAGCCTTGAAAAAATTAAATAGAAACACACAAACTAAACACTATTCTCAGTCCCCACCATACACATCCTTTTTAAAAGATGTTTGTTTAAACAAACTCTTGTTAAGACTGATTAAAGCTTCGCTATTTTCTTTTTTTTTTAATTCAATTAGCAGCTTTGCATACATTGAATTGCTGATTAATATAATTATTTGAACACCTTACAATTAGTAATATTAGAATAGTGATTTTATGGCAATACCAAATGTCTAGAGAAGTCATTTTCCAAAGGGTTATAATTTTTAGCTTATAGCTCTGTTAATTTTTAGAAATTTATTTTGAGTTACTCCTCTGACTTTTAGAAGTTATTCTAGGTTGAAATCTTGAATATATGTTGCATAGTAGGGATTAATCATGATTGGAATTCTTAAAAATTTGAAATCTTCAAAAGACCTATACTTAAGTCTTTGCATATACCTACATTTATACAGCTATATCTTTACAGATAGATAATATGTTTTAATATAGTAAATACCATATAATGTCTTAGAATACAATCAAATTGCTTTGGCTACTCCTATTATGGTGTCTGTGCTGTTCATTCTAATTTTCCATGTTCTTGTAGAGAAGGAATCTGAAACCTTGAGGGAAAAGAAAACATACAAATGCTATTAGACTACACATTTTTGAGCAGCAGGAAGTCAGTAGTAAGTGTCAGAGATTGATCAGAATTGTGTTCTATATATAAACAATTGCCATCAGGTGTGCCCCGGTACTAGGTCATCCATGCATCCAAGCAGTAATTTGAGCAATTTAGAATTTCAGGCAGCCTAGAGAGGGAATAAATTATTGAAAAGTTTAACTTCAAGTGTAAAATGTATCTTTCTGGCAGATTTCTCAAAGAAACAGATTCTGTCCTTTCATATAAAATTAGATTTGTTTATTGAATCAAAATTTTTTGATAATTTACTTAAAACACACACACACACAAATGTGTTGATTTACCATTAGTTAAGCAAAATTAGAAGGTGACCCCAAAATGTAGAATAGATGTACATATATGTTCAGTTTTTTCTACCTAGAACAATCTATAAAGTTAAAAAACCAAAAGAAAGAAGAGCTTTATTACTGAAGAAATGTTGAGTTTTAACCAAACTTTGCTATATTTTTCATATTGTTGAAATCAAACCAAAATCAATAGAAATATAAAAACTAACTAAAAACATGGTTATGCAGTTTTTATTTCTAGAAACATTCTTCATGTCAGAGAATTCACCCTATGTCAGAATTTGTTGGTCGTCTTCATACACATTCTTTTCTTTTTCCTTTAGATTAGAGCTCCAAAGTTTCACATTTCCAAACCTCCCTTGAAAATGAGGCCACTGTTTGCAGGTACTGGTATACCAGTAGAAGCTATGTGGCCACTCACAGGCTGCACCCTAAAGAGAATGGGTTTGCTCTGCGCTGGCTCATGCCCCCTGGCTGGGATGCAGATTTCTTGTCTGGAGCCACCACAGCCATCTTGAAGCCAGAGGTGAAAGCCTCGTGTTCTTCTTGGTCTGTGGTTGTTACATGAGAGATTGATAAATTTTTCTTTTGTTTAAATCACTCTATGTGAGGATCCACTTAGTCTGCACCCTAATGTATACCTCTGTATCACCATCCAACTCTTTCTGAAGTTTCCTGACTTCAAAAATCTCATCCTTTATTTTATAATTTATGAAATTATCACTTTGATTAGGAATGAATTTTGAAGCATTTATATGAATTGTTAAATTTGCTATATTTTTTTAGAGTCTCATATACGTCAAATGCAAATGAATATTGTTTTAAAACTGACATGCACTCTTGCTAGATAATGTTTTGGGGAAATATAGAGATGCCAGAAGTACACATTTGGTTTCAGCGTGTGACTGAAGTTTAGGTTTTCAAGAGGGTGTTTTTGTCATTCAGCCTGCCAGTGTGCCATAACACAGATATGAAACCAGGAATCATCTCAAAGGACTCTACAGGAAAGTTGGAACTAATCAGGGAAGGAAGAAGATTGAGCAAGAAAAGATGTGATCATGATCCAAAAATAAATATAAACAGTTCACATTTCAAAAATGCTACAGTATAGTTTATGGCTTTTGGAAATCAAATTGTGATCTAAATAATAGGAACTCACTCTTTCTGCTTTTAAAACTGAAAACTCTACAAGGACAGGGACCATGTCCATTTCATGGACCTCTCTATTCCTACTGCTTAACTCAAAGCCTAGGTCAAATGGATTTATTATTTGTTGAACAACTGAGTTAATCATGCTTTTTAATGCCATATTTCTCATTGGAATCATCCTGTCTCTCTTTGTTGTGCAGATTGATATCATAAGAGAATATGAGAGTGCGGAGCATTCTCAAAGCATTCTGAGGCTCACATAGCGATGCCTAAGCTGAACATGAAAGAATGGGTAGGAAAGGAAGTGGAAAGAAGATCATTCTGCAGAGGAAATAGCACGTGAAAAATCACCTGTGCATGGGATATGGACCTGCAAGGATTATATCAGTTGATCTAGGGATGATGCAGAACCTGAATAATTAAGTAAAAAGATAATCGGATGGCCTTGCAATTCCACCCTTAGTTAAGTATATACCCTCCAAAATTGAAAACAGTTACTCAAATAAATACATGTACACACGTTTTCATAGCTGCATTATTCACTATAGTCTCAAGGTGGAAACAACCCAAATATCCATCAGTGAAGTAATGGAAAAACAAATTATGGTATTTACATGTGGTATATTCCATACATATACAATTAAATAATATTTAGCCATAAAAAGGAATAAAGTATTGGTATATGCTACAACATGAATGCACCTTAAAAACATTATGCTAACTAAGTAGCCCAACATAAAGGTCACATATTGTATGCCTTCATTTAGATGAAAGATCTAGAATAGAAAAGCCCATAGGAAAATAATGCAGATTGGTGGTTTCTAGGAGCTGGGGGAAATGGTGAGAGACTGCTTAATAGGTAAGAAGTTTTACTTTGGAGTAATGGAATTGTTTTGGGACTAGATAGAAGATGGTCGTTGCACAACATTGTATACCTACTAAATGCCACTCAATTTTTCACTTTAAAGTGGTTAATTTTATTTTATGTGGACTTCATCTTAATAAATTATTTTTTAAAAAGATAGTCTATGCCTTAGAGTTTCATCAATAGCTTTGGAAGAAAAAAATTTTTTCACCAACATTAGAATAATCCTACCATTATTCCTGTATAGTATTATGTTTCCTGAATATATTTATGTCAAAGTAACAATAATCTGTTCATTCCAAAGTCTGGGTCTCAGATTTTCTTATTGTAAACATTAAGTTTCTTAAAGTACCAGATTAGGAAAAAAAAAAATCATTTCATCATTCCAGGGTATTATTCATGAGAGGTGGCAGAATAAAGCAGAGCTAATAAACACTTCTGGTGGCTCTCCTGGAGATCATACCGAGCAGGCAATGTGAGCAGCACCCAGAACAGGGCCTGGACAGGGCTGTTGCAGATTAGGTGTTGCCCCTCCTGCGAGCAGAGTGCCACGTCCCTCCTGCCTGACGCAGGCAACTGTGTCCTCTACCCCCAGACTCCAAGGAAGGCTTCCTCTAACAGTTATTCACGTAATAGAACTGGAAGATACTGCTCGCTTTCAAAGAAAAAGGCAGCTCATGAATTTTCATGACATGCACAGATGCAGATGCGGGTCAAGGGGAGTTTCGCTGAGTGTTGGAGGCAGTCTCAACACCTCTTATTCCCTGAGGGGCAAAGTCAGAAAAGGGGGGACTTGTAAGTTACACATTTTCAGTAAAGCTGTCAAAATGAATTAAGCATAGTGGGGAGAGGAAAGCAATGTTTTTGAGTTGAAGCTTAAAAATAAACAACTCTCTATGTCATTAATACAATTAAACAACTACAAATAGTTTTACCAAATAATAACATGCATGAGAAAGGTAAGTTGGTTACTAAAGAAATTGTCCATACAGTTTATCTCTGAATCTCTTGACATGGAGAATGATTTCTGTTGGGGTGCTCTAATTACCAAAGCTGCGCTGATCAAATTATCCAGATAATGGCTTTATAGGAGTGTTGACTATAGAGTCTACAGTGCAAACATAACGAGAGTGATGCTAGCCACAACAAGAACAACAATAGGTTATGTTGTTTGAATGTTCACTATGTCTGGTGCTTTACCTTCCTGATATTTAATTAAATAAGCATTCCTTTCTTGTATAATATAGTAGTTAAGTGCACAGATTCTGGAACCAGACAGTTTGTGTTCATAGCCCAGCTCCAACCTTACTTAATCTTTATGCCTCAACTTCTTCATCTGTGAAATGGGACTAACTATTCATACCTTATAGGGCTGTTGTGAGGATTAAATGAGTTAATATATGTAAAGAAGTAAAATGGTGCCTGGCATGCAGTAAGCATTATACAGAGGGCAGCTATTGTTACTATTCCTTAAAAGAAGACCTGTCAATGAATTTGCTAAATCTTGCTTGACATAAAATAAGTAAATCAAATTAAGTGTGGGAAGCTTCAAGAAACCAAGAGTTTCCATATCCATCCTTGACACTGTACTGTAGTTGCAGCTCTGAACTTGCTGACCTGGGGGGGGTATGCCTTGTGTGAGCCAACCCCACTCATGCCTAACTGCTAAACTGCACAGGGCAGCTCACAAGAAGAGTGATAAAGGACTCATTTTTGATTAAAAGGGCATTGACCAAAACAATTTCGAGAAAGGGAGAATCCCCCATGGTTTCTTCAAGCTTTTTTTTTTTTTTTTTTTCCAATTGCAGATGTCATTTCCACCAATTTTCATTTTGGCATTTGGCACATGCATGTTATTTGAAAGCAATATTGCACATGTGCTGGCTGTTTTCCTGACATTCTTTGGGGACTGCTTCACACAAATTAGGTGAGAACTTATCTTTGTAAAAGAATGTCTGTCGCTGACAATTATGGTGATGCCCAGCCAATGCCCACAGTGCGAATACAGAATGTCAACATGCATTTCTCAAGTTATGTGATTCAAGGAGGAAACATCAGGCTTGAATGGAAAAAAACCAGCTCGATCTTCCAACTGCCACAGTTGTGCCCCCATTAGAAATGGTGGAGCCTGCATTCCATTAGTTAGCATAAGTCACATCCGAATAAAGAGGTGAATAAGCCACAATCCGCAGCCATAAAATGGGTCACCGCTTTAATGAAAGAGGGCCTTGTTCTTAATTTATTTGGATCCCACATCAAATTATGTAGTATTAGAGACCTTTTTTTTTTATTTTTTTGGACTTAGCAGACTTTTTTGTTGCTTTAGAAAGGCTTGCTTTTGTGCTGAGCTGTTCAACTGAATTTCTTTGTTAAGAAGATAAACAGGACATTTAGGCTCACACACAGGCTTTCTGCAAACTTTTCTATGGAATATTTTAACATACATAAGCAACCTTGAAATGTGTGCTTAGGGTTTTGAGTTGAAGATAAAAGCCGAAACTCAAAGTGATGTTTAGATTATTGATATTCACAGTGACAACTTTTATGTGTTTCCTGAAAACTTGGTATGAACCTTGGCCTTTTGAATTTAAGGTTAATATTTTTAAGTCATAGCTCTGGAAGCAAACAATGAAAATAAGACCATCAGCCTCCCATCATATTTGACATTTTCCTTATGATTTCTTAGACAAATTTTTAAAGCTATAACATTATATACATAATGTACCAAATAAATGTTTATTTATTGTAGAACTAAGATGATATGTGCAAAAATATTTTGAAAGGCATTGTAAAGTTTTAAAATACTAAACTTAATATTTCATTGTTAAATTCATGCACCTGCAACCCTGTGAAACCCTGGCCAAATCAGCGGGTTAGGAGAGCATTCAGGGTGAACTCATGCTCATTAAGATTTAGACATAATATAAAATGTAAGTACTATTCTGCCTTGTTTTCTCTTTCTGGTTCCGGTGAATGTGATAATCACTCTGTTGAGCTAAGAGGGAAAAAAGAGTTCAGTCTCTCTTTTCTCTGCCGGCTCCCTGTTCTATGCCAGTATCATGATCACACCAGTAACTTTCTTCATAGCAGGTACAAGATAAAGCAATTTCCTCAGTTACCATCAAAGGCTGTCCGCAGGGTGTGGGATAACAGCAGAAGCCTCATCCTAGGATAATTTTGTCAATTCCACTCCCACTCATGCAGTAAAAACTCAGCTAGTAGCAGCTAATAGCAACTAACAGTTATTGAGTACTTACTATATGCTAAGTGCTTTGCTTGTATTATTCCGTCCAACCCTTGCACAATTAGCAATTCCACTTCATTTCCAGAGTGAAACTAGGCTATATTATAGCTATCAGCAGCTGATATTTATTGAGCATTTACTATATGCTAAGTGCATTACTTGCATTATCTTAGTTAATCTTTACACCAACCCTTTGGTCTTATAATCACAGATGATTTTAGTACCTTGTGACTTATTGGGAGCCAATGGTCACTTGCATTTACTTATCTACCTCATGGAGATGGCTGCAATGTGAAAGCAAGATGGCTAAAGAGAAGGAGATAAAGAAGAAATAAAAGAAGACAATAAGTGAAGAAAGAAGGAAGAAAAACTGAATCATCAACTGCTTCATTTCTCTTAATTCTCACTGTGTCCTTTAATAGAGATGTGTTTATTTTTCCCATGTTAAAAATAAGAAAATGGAAGCTTACCAAGGTTAAATAATTCCATTAGGTCCAGATGACCTACAAGAGAGTCATTGAACAATAGAACCCTGTGTTCAAAACCTCCAAGTTCCGTTGCCCAACACCCATTGAAACAGGCCGAGCCATGCACCTTCCTTGAAGAGAAGAAGCGCAGCTGGTGTCACAAGACCCTGTGTTGTGGGAGGAGCAACAGGAAGAGGATGGATTTTTAAATAGAGAAACTGCTTTAGCCTACTGGGCACGGGATTCCCAGGAGAAGACAGCTGCACCATATGGCAACTCAGTGTGTGAGAACCAGCCCATTGGTTTTGCATAGCCTTGGCACTCAGCTCAGTCACCCAGGCCTCAAAGAGGGTGATGATTGTGTGGACTCTTATGCGTGACACATGTAGTCTCCTTTTCCTTTGCCTCCATCTGCTGTGGTTATTCTAATATTGTCATTGTTGCCCATCTTAGCATCTAGGATGCCTCTATTTTCCTTTAAGGAAAAACCGCTTTGCCCCTGGACTTTGAGCTTTTTGAGAGGAGGAACTAGTTTTATTTATGAATAAATCCCCAGGATTGTTCCCAGGGCCTCATTGACCCCATATAAATGTTTGTTGTATTATTTAATTAACACCATTCAGGCTGAACACAAATACTGTATATGAAAAGACAACAGAGAATAGCCCTTAGACTAAGAGATGAGAAATGCTAGAAAAAAAAAAAATACTGTTTATGCATACATTTCTGTTCATGCTTTGGGCTGAACTTTCCACCTCCTTCTCTCCCCACCTCCCTCATGCTGCCTCTTAATCTTCAAACACTGTAAGAGGATGACCTTTAAGTTGGATCTGTCCTTGACACCTTGGCATTGGGTCTTCTAGGGGCCAGCCTGGCTCACTGTAGCCTTTATTCCATGATTTCCAAGGCCAAGTTGTTAGTCACTTAAAAGAGAGCATCAATTTTTATTTTACACTCAAGTCATAAAAGATTGCTTAACTTTGAGCAGGCTTGTAGTGCTGTCTACATAATCATCTCAGAAGATTTAAAGCACCATAGGAAGCTGATAAATTGTTTTTAAAGCACAGCATAAGCATGGTCTAATGTAGATTGAATCGATTCAGTTAAAACAACCACCATGAAACACTTAAAAAGGTGATGGCTTTCTGCCCCTGAGTCTTGAGTATCTGCCCTTAACAGTAAGTTAAAATTAGAAATTTGTTAAAAGTACGTAGGATGTTTATGAAGTCAAAGGAATATTTGAAAGGCGTATTTAAATATTTCTAAAACATGTCGGATGCAGAAGAAAAGATTTTGCTTTCTCTTTAGAGTTACTGAGGCGCAAGATAAGACTAGGAAAGTTCACCCGGCCATGTATATTTTACTGCAAACATGTCATTTTAGACATCTTTCAAAATGTATCTGGAATATGGAAAACAATCCTACTGAGCTATTGTTTGGCATAGCTCATTGACATATTTATGTTTGTAAAATCAATCAGATCAGGGCAACTTTGAGTTTTGGGGTTTTTTTTTGTTTGTTTGTTTGAGTGAATGGAGTCTGGAAAATGTCAGTAAATATAAAAATAAAAGAAATGCGTAATGCATTTTGCCTATTATTTTCTCCTTAAAATTAAAAAAAAAAGAAACAGAAAAGGAGAAATCTGGAGAATAATTTAGGATGCCATGTTCAAGGTTATTGCAATAAATGGCCAATGTGTAACAATACAAGGATATTGATGCATATCCCAGAAGCTAGGTTCCAGGGTCACTTCCCATCCTATATGCTGTGAATTTTCAGAAAGTCAACAGCTATTAGAACCTCATGTGTCTCTTCTAAAACAATGGCAAAAAACCCCACAGTTCTCTGCTTCCCAAAATGGTTATAAGGATCATATAGCATACATAACAAATATAAAAGCACTGGAAACAACACTGCCACAAGTGTTTCATAGATGAATGGTATTTAGTTACAATGTAACTATTATTATTATTTAATTAGAATGAGCTAGTGTTTTGGAAATTTAATGTAATTTGAACTTGTTTTCTCAATATGTTATATTCTTATTCTCTGAGGAGAAGAGAAACACTTGTTTGAAATGACATTTTTAGAAAATTGTACTTGAATTAAATGTATCTTATATTCTCACTCCACTTGGGGCAGAAGGAGGGTGGAGGGGGTGAATAGTAAGCTTAACAAAAGCAGGCTTTCTCTTAAAATTAGAATCTCAAAGGAATAGATTTTTACAATAGTTACAATTCTTAGCCAAGATATAAATTTAATAATATGGGGGACAAAAGAAAGGAAGAATATTGAAATCATTATACAGGAGAACTAGCAGAAGATTTTGTTGTAAAACACTGATAAAATGGAGAATTGTCTCCAGGCAGCAAGGAGTCATATCAAACTATACCTTGAGAAAAGTTTTCCAAAGTTCTATTTCTTTACTTTCTTAAACATATTCTGGTATATCAATTCCAGCAATATTTTGGCAGCCTAAAATTACACCATTCTGACCTTGACATTAGTATTCAACAGCACTGATGAAAGAATGACAGCTTCTCCATCCTAGTGGGTGATCTTGCAAGCTTTTACCTTCATGACTATGGAGTTTCTGTCAAATGTGCTTCCAGCTGAATGATCACATTCTTTTGAATTATGAAGTGGCTACAAACTGTGCTAATTGGGTCCGCACTGATGTCACTGATAAGGATTAAACAGCCTTGATTATCTTAAAGTCACAAGTATATGTAATTTGGCTATACATGTATACTCCTCTTAGCATAATCCATAGCTACAGCCATGCAGAATTGTTTTGTTTAATTAGAATGGTCATTAAAGACATTAAGACAAATTAGAGGCAGATCATAAAGAGATGAATGTAATAGCTAAGAGCAACTATAATGAAAGGTTAAATATTGTGATTATTTTTTATTATTTATGAAGTGTGAACAGTATGCTTGGGAGTGCAGAAAACATGGAAGAAGGTTCCACCTTTGCCCAGAAGAATTGAGCCATAAATGCAACAGAACAAAGAAGGCATCTCAAGCCACAGAAGCCATGGGAAATAATGCCTTGAACTAATGCAGCTGTTTCCTTTTGTGTATTACAAAGCCTTTTCTACATTTAAAGACTCTTTAAACAGTAAGCTTCTAAAAGGCAGGGACAGGACTAGAACAATTTTGTACTCTAGCCAGTATAATGTCATTTACACATGGGTGCTTATTAATTAATTACTGTCTGATGTAAATGTAACAGCCAATGTGAGATTCTAGAGGACAGTAATGAACTTCTACTGCATAGTTCAATGCTTTTTAACCACAAAATTATACTGATATTTTAAGTTGGTGAAATTTGAATAGAATAGTTAAAATTAGTAAATTACTAAAGTAAGTTACTAAGCTACCGAAAACCAAAGTTTAATAAATTATCATACTTTATTAAGAAACAATTTGCCTAGTCAGTTGCTCCATGAATTTAATATAGGTATATTGAACAGTCCCATTAAAGAATTTTACTATAAAATATTTCATACAAAGAAAGGTGCAGAAACTACTATTTTAAAAACTCTGGATACACTGCAATACCTAAGTTTTAAAATAATAAAATTTTGATTCATTGAGTTTTTCATTTAAAAAAATACAAATAAATTATAGTCACCTTTGTGTTCCCTGATGTCATAAACCCTCTGCTCACTCCAAGGGTAACTTCTTTCCTGAATTTGTCCTGTTTTGATACTTGTATATTTTCTGTCTTCTCTATAAGCAATATATAGTATCTTATGTGTTTTATAACTGATATAAATGATTTTATAGTTACATATCCTGCAACTTTCCTTTTTTACTCAATGTTAATTTGAGGATTGTCACTATTGTTACATGTACCTTTGGTTCATTCATTTTTAGATTCTTATAGTATCCCAATCATTCATCATTCATTTATTCAGTTCATTAAATATTTATTGAGTATCTACTACATTCCAGGCATTGTTCTAAGTGATGAGGACATAGCAGTCAACTAAACAGACAAATGAGTGCTACTGTGAAGCTTACTTCTTAGGGAATAGATTCCAATGGATGTATCCTTTCTTCTGTAGATGCTTTCAAAAGTTTTTTATAGGTATAAACAGTGCTACAATAAACAGCCTTAAATGGTTATTACTGTGTACTTGTTTAAGAGGAGAAATAAAAGAGGTGGAATATAGGTTTTGTAGGTTGGGCATATTTTCAATTTTACTATATAAATCTACATTGTTATATAAAGTGATTGAGCTAAATTTAAACACCACTGAGGCTATAAATGAGCTCCTATTTACTCATATTCTCATGACACTGCTCTTGTCAAACTTCTTAACTTTTGCTGGCATGTGGGTGTATAATGGAACTTCACTTGCCATTGCATCTTTTTGATTACCTGTGAGGTTGAGCATTCTATGTGTAATTAGGGCCTCTCCTCATTCCTCTCTCATGGATTATCTATTCATATTTATTGAGTCAGTTGTCTTTTTCTTACTGATTTTAGAAGTGTTTCTGTGCTCTGGAAATTAATTTATCATTGGCCATGTGGGTTGCTTTGGTCCCAATTTGAGGCTTATATTCTTTACTTTTCTACAAATATATTTTTGTCTTACAAAAGGTATTTTATTTGGATGTAATAATATTTACCAATATTATCTGTTATGGGTCTGTATTACTCCTCTCTTTTTAAGGAAACCATCACTTACCCCAATGCCAGAAAGACATTCTGCTATATTTTCTAAATGTATGAAAAATTCAATTCTTCATGTTTCTGTTTTTAATTCACCTGGAATATACTTTTATATTTGAAGGAAGGATCTAGTTTTATTTTATTTTTCCATATTAGTAACTATGGTAGTTACTCCAAGTGTTGACCAATAATACTCTGGTTCTCTTCTTTCTGGGCCCATGGGAGGCATGCTCTCCCCCAGCCCCATTAAGGCTGGGCGTGTCCTTGTGGCTTGCATTGGCCAATGGATTATAAGCATAAGGATGTGCATATACATTTAACATAATGAGACCGGATCCAGAAAATAAGTAGGGATTGGCCTTCAGCCAAGGTTCCTTCTGAGCAAATTTGTAAAGTGGGTAAAGCTTTTTTGGATATACTCTCATTTTTCTCCTGTTTCTCTCAGTAATCCATTGTTTCCATGTTTTCAGGCCCTTCCCCAAGGTAGAGTCTTATTTAAGAGCTGCCTTATATAGACAAGACTTCATCCTTTGCATTTAGCCTTTCACCCTCCACCCAAAAACAAAGTGAAACAAAACAGACCTAGCCTAAGATCCACTCTCCAAAGAACACTAAAGTTTCCCAGTTGTAACCACTGGATTGAACATTACAAAGAAATTAAATGCTTCTTCTTTTTTTTTTTTTTTTTTAGCAGTGAGGACATGATGATAGGGAATATTCTGAATTATGATATGGAATAATAGAACAAACATGTGTTCAAAAATCCAAGGAAATAAACTTCCAAAGATTTAAATTTAGACAGACTTGTTTTTAAAAATAGTTCTGCCACTTGATAGCTGTGTAATTTTTGACAAGTTGCTTAACCACCCTAAACCTCAGCATATACATCTATGCAATGGAGCTAATGACACGTGTCTTACAGTACTGATATGGTAATTAAAAGCAATACTATGTGTACTGAATGTTTAGTACAATGGCTGAAATATAGTAAATGCTCATAAATGAGACTATGTGTATCACTGTTGTTATTGTTGATCTTGTTAATATTTGTAATAGTGACAGTGTTATGCTTTGAGATTAGTAGATAAGATATTTTAGGGCAGGATACTGTCCTGAGATTCCTGATATCACAAAAGGCAGGTTGCTTCCTACTTTGCCCATTGAGAAAAATTACTAATTTGAACATTATCTTTTTTTGAGGCTTCAGAGGTAATACAGAGTTCAAGAATTGGTTATTCATTAAAAGTAATTATTGCAAATTAACTTGACAAAAGTATATTATTTGTAAAGAAATGTAGAAATCCACAAACAAGTAATATTTTCACCACCTTTTCATCCTTCATCTTCATTGTCAACTAAGTCAAAAATAATCTGCTAGCTTTCTGGAAAATGACCAGCATATTCTACCATGCTAACTTGGAAAAGAAAAGGTTTTCATTCATAGGTACATTTTATATCTTCCAAAGGAGAAGCTTGAACCCAGTTAGTTTTACGTGGTGAGAGGTAGGACCTGAAAATGTTAAGGAAAGTGCTACAGACTTTATATTAGGATTTTATGCCATCTAAAAGGTATTTTTAAATCTCTCTCATATGTTTTTAGAAATAATTCTGCCCATTTCAAAATAAACCAAATACATTTTCTTTGTTTATGTGATTTCTTGTGGAATGAAAGACACTATATCTAAACTTCTCCCTTTTAATTTCATAGACTCATAGAAGTCAGATTATTTTAAGAGTTTACATTATAAGTTGTTAAATAATAAGCAAGATGTACTTATTAAAAATTGAAATAGGGACAGCTGAAATATAAGTCAATAAAAGATGAAATAATTTTTGGTGATTAAATTAAAAAACTAAGGGATTAAACTCATCCTTGGAACCAGTTAATGGTGTTGATTGTGCAGGTCGCATAATTCCATAAATTATTAATTCATTTTCAAATAAGGAACGTGTGAGACTTAATTAATTTTTACAAAATGTTTGATGACGTTATTATTAGAGGAAGTGTGGATCAATATTATCACTTTAATTATTCGATGTGATTACAGCTTTCCTTAAACCTACTTAGCTTGGACAGAAGTTTTAAAATAACTTTTAGGGTAACTTTCTCCATGTTGGTTTGTGTTGATAAGAAATTAAGCATGAGTCCTGAAAAATCATCAATATCTTCATTTGGATGCTAAGCAAAATTAATTTCACAACCAAATATGTCAGCCTGAATTTGATTTGTAAGTATTTTTGTATTAATACTTTCCCCATAAAACTTTCTTAGCTGAGTAATATAATAATCTTAGGAATAATACTTTATACTACTATAGTATTTTTAGGTTTATAAAGTACCTTCTCAGACATTACTGGATTTAATCTTGCCACAATCTTTTGAGGTAGGAAGGAGGGAAGGAAGATAGGGTACCCCATTTTATGGATCAGAAAACTGAGACTCAGTGAATTGTCCTAAGAACCAGGCTGACGATTGCTGTCAGGGTGAGAACCCATTTTTCCTGACTCTTTGCTTAGTGCTCATGCCACTGCTTGTATCTCATGCTTCTTCAGTTTGCTTCAGAGCTCAGATCGCTGTGCATATTACAATGACAACTCAACACGAGAGTATGGAAATGTGTGTATGTCTATGTGTACGTAGCCATGCATATATATTTCCTTCACTTATGACCAAAAGGAGTAGCATATTAAGTATTTACAGCATGCCTTTGCATGTTTTAAGGCATTTTATAGTAATTCATTAAGACTTAAATTTGGAGTCATTAACAAACACAAGAAAGTTGATATTTAGATGAATTGCTAAATTAGAAGAAAGTTGGGGTTAAAAGTTAAATTTTACTTCTGGTTCTTACTTGAATATGCTCTTTTATAAGATGAAAATACAGATGGGTAGGAGACTAACAAATGAGTCCTTTCATCCTGTAGTCTAAAGTTCATACTGTGGGACAGGCAGAAACCATCCTCTATTTTTCAACAAGGCAAGAGCAAGTCCAGGTATCTTTATGTGAAGACAAAGTCTCATTGAGTTAATAATTATTATTTGTGTGTATACCAGAACAAGATAAAACAAAAAGTTTCTAAGTCAGAAAGATCAGAAAAGCTTAATAGAGCACCAAATCATTCCTTGCTAAGAAGTTCCAGATGGCAGGAGAGTAGGGGCTGCAGAGAAGCCAGGTAAAGTGTACCGCCCTGAAAGTTACCACAGTTAATATTAACAGCATGACAATGACATTACCTTCACTAAAAATGCTAATAATCTGGAAGGTTTACATCAGTATAGAATGTGGACTTTCTTAAATATAATCTCCACTTATGTTGCAATCATTTTGATCATGATGAGCATTAACTCCACTGTTTCTCATTTTCTTCCATTTATGTTAAAGGATCAGAAATACAAATTATATTCAGTACCTAAAGGACTATAGTTGCAAAGGATAAATTTGTAGGATTCACCTAAATTATGAAAATATCCTTCACATAATACTAGCTTCTTTCTCTAAAAATAATCAGTATCGAGTTTTACTCATTATCTCAATGAGTCAACTTGGTAACTGGATAATTTGTTAATGATATAATTGGACCTTTAAAAATTCCCATCTTATCTGCAATCGATAAATGATGTTTTTAATACATGACTTCAAAGATTGGCCCCATTCGGAAATTGTATTGATGTGGGAAGTGAGCCAGATATACCTATGACTGAGACTATACAGGGACGACTGTATCATTGCATTGATGGGCATAGAAATAGCTTAAGAGCTATGTTGGAGATTTCCAACTTAAAAATGTGTTTCTTAAAGCTTATTTTTAAATGAAATATTGTAATTTCTCTTTATATCCAGTCATCAAAGAATGCCAGTTAAATTTCAAATAACTGAAAACAAACTAAATGTGCTTTTTGAACTAAAGGAAGCACAATGTGATCAGTGTTAATAATCTTTTCCATTCCTACCCTGTGAAACTTTAAGGATTTGATATTTTAAGAATAATCCAAGCTTTTGAGAGTGATATTTATTCCTTCATTTGGGCTCATTAAAAGGCTACGTACTCTGACAATGCTGACTCCCATCCACAGCACAGAACACTCAAGTCTGCACAAGATTTGGTGTTGGAGCTACTTCCCAGAGCATTTCAATGATAATGATGACTCTCCTTAACATGTTTTCCTCCCTCCTGCAGGACAAGTGTCTGTAATCTTATCACCATTGGCATTTATTCTTTGTAAGATGGTAATTATAACACCAGTCAAAGGCTTATTTAAAATGTTTTTGTTCGGTGCAGTTTTTCCAAGGTCAAGTTGTTTTGATAAGTGGGGTAGAATATGTTGGATCAATTTGAACACTATTGAGAGGGTTGCCCTATTTAGAGCTAAAATTAATTAGGATCCTAGTCATGCTACTTCATCACAGTGACTCAAGAGCACTCCTTAAAATGCATCTCTAGTTTTTGTTTTTTAATAAAATGAAGAGCTTCAGGTTTGCTAAGACACATGCTGTTCAAGCCACAGGTCAGTGAGAGAGAAGACCTAACAATGAAGAAGAGGGAAGAGTCAGAGAGAAACCGTCTGACAGCCTGGATAGAGCAAGGAGAAACAGAATTAATAGAGGTTTTTGAACCAGAGGAGATGTTTCAAGAAGGTCATATGAAAAAGGACCAGCAATGAAGAGATTCAAGGAGGCGGAAAGACAGCATTAGGGAAGTGAGAAAGGAAAATCATCCCAGCAGCCCCATCCTGGAGGGCAATGATGGAAGGGGAAGCCAGGGAGCAGACAATATCGGGATCTAACTCCCTTTCAATAACTTTTATAAGGAAGAATTCACTACAGTGGAAGTAACACAGGTTGTATAACCAGAGCCTGGCAATTTCATGATTTCTTTTTATTTAAAGAGTATTTCCAAATTCCTTCTGGATGGATGCGAATTTTATACCATGAAGTATGGCAGGAAGTTTAACACACTATGTGTTTAATCTCTATTGTGAATATTATTTCATAATATGGTGATTATTGCAAATTCATTAACAGACTATTTCAAAGGAACACCTCTATAGGCTTTGGAACTGTGGAAAAAAAGATTACAGAAATATATTTTTCTTTTAGTGTTTCTGGGAGAATAATTTTTATAAAATATTTTATAAGAAACTTCTAATTGAAAGAAAAAACAAAGTAAAGCACACGTTTGTGGCTACAAGGAGGCCAATTCTGTTTATAATTTTTGAGGAGAAAACCAGGCAGTATTGTGTCAGGATTCAGAATATGGGCTACCCTAAAGTTAGGGTAAAATCTTGGCCCCATCAATTCTAGTTGTGTGACATTAAGCTTGTAAAATCACTGGCTGCTTCAGTTGTTCACATGTAAAATTAGGATAATAATCTGTATCATTTAGTCATTGTGAGAATTAAAGAAGTTAATACCAACAGAGCACTTCGAACTGCACTCAGCTCTTAGTAACACTTGATAATATCTATTAGTTATTAGTAACCTTGTAATCCAAACCACATGATTCAGTATCAACTCAATTTCCTATTAGCAATAATAATGACTACATTTAGCCTGTGCATATATATGTATATATAATAGCAATAAAATATTTAATGATTACCTATAAAACTCTTACTCTGACTTTTTCTGAAAACATCATTGTTTTCAGTGGGGCTTTTGCATGTATTTTCATGTCATGATTGAATGTATCATTCTTTTCTTTTGATTACAAAAAAACCCTAAAAACCCCTTGCTCAAGTCATTCATTATCGGTTTGCAGAGCAATATTAAAGGCCACAGTCCCAGTTGCTAAGCAAGTTCTTGGTATAAGAACAGTAAATTTAAATAGCACAATATGGATAGGATAGATAAAAGGGAGAACATGGCCGCAGGCTATCTTAATTCACTTTTTTCTTTGAATTAAATCCTTGAGTCAGAAAGTAGAAGATGGAATGGTTGGAAAATTCTCAGTTATAATGTCAACCAGTTAAAAGGTCCACGTATAGAATTCCTGCCTGAAACTGTAGAAATCTTTATAGAGACTACCGGAGACTGGTGACTAGAATATTGATTAATGTCAATTCACTCACTGAGGTGGTACTTGATAAATTCAGGGGGTTTATGCTGAGTAGCATCTATTATATTTTGAACATAACTACTTTCCTAGTGACCTGTACACCTCCCTGTCCAGTTGAATTGGCAGGGGATATTTCTATTAATATTCTGGATCTACCATAATATCTGACTTTGGTGCTGGACACACAGTAGGGGTATAATATTTTCATATTATTAAACCATGCCACTACTAGGATCTCAAGGTAAATAGTCACTCCAGAAGTCCTGGTTAATTTTTAATTACTGGGTGGACCATTGCCTTAAGTATATAAGGTGCAATGAAATGAGAAGATGAGAATACTTGGTGTGAATTATAAGGGATCTTGTAAATATCACATGAAAAAGTAAGGCATATTGGTAGAATCTAGAAGAGAGGCCAAGGTGGAAAAGAAAACAAAACTTTGGCATAATAAAGAAAGGAACTCATAGATATAATAGGTAGCAATGTCCTGAAGAATAAACCAGAGTCACTTAGCAGGCAGAGAGAGCATATTCCATTAAAACCAAACAAGCAACAAAAAAACTCAATGCAACTATTTTTTTAAGACAAAGGGAAATAGTCAGGACTGTTAGTTTACATCAGAAAGGAGAACATACGGAACCCTCTGTTACATCATCCCAGAGGTTGAAAAAGTATTTAACTGAGCAACCGAGAGGTGTTCTTAGTGGCCACATACCCAGCCCTCACCCTTCCTGCATGCTGGCTCACATTTAATTACCCATGTTGGAGTAGTGCCTGCCCCGATAGAACTGTCACCCCCAGAACCAAGCACGGATGTCAGCTGTGGCCATGATGGCTCCAGTCTCATTCTGTCACAGATCATCTTTATACGCCAGACATGTCAGTGCTATAAACTGATGAGGTAAGTAGTGATTAAGGCTAAGTGGATCTTGTTAATTCAGCAACACTTTAAAATAATTGAACATGAATAAAATGGCAAATTATAATCAAAGTCCTTTGGGAATACATTTGAAAGCTACATAATGCAACACGAGTTCATCATGACTAATACTATTATAATTAATATTAAATGATAAAATAATGACTGGCTTCTTATGCTTAGCTCAAATTTTCATGCTAGCAAAAGGATGCTTTGGCATTGACATTGGAGTGAGGGGTGGGCACAAAGGAGATGGAGACAAAAGCAATCATTTTGTATTGCAATTTTTAAAACTTGACATTTTCCTTTTGAATTGCTTTGCTGGTTTATTCAGTATTTGGACCAGGACATTTTCTATTATGCTACGATGTTCAAAAAATAAGAGACGAGGGTAATAGTCTCCTGAAGTGAATCCTGAGGTTTTAAAGCCCAAAGTATACAGGAGGCAATAACATGTTTGCTTTAAGAGCTTTTGAGATGTAAGTAGTGACCTCTGTGTTTCCAATAATGCCTGATAATTGAATGTAGACACTGCATATTGGAAAATAAGGTACTCGTAAGGCAAGGATCATATTCAACTAGCCCTTGTAATTGAGGGGCACAGTTTATCTGACATTGTGAGCTCTACCTCAAAGAACCTCAATAATCCTAAACAGTGGGAGATTACCACTTTCCAAAGCAAGGGCAGTGCAATTCTTGCCTCAGGTCACTCGGAATAGAAATAAACAGACTGAAGCAGAAGGTATTCACGTGACATTACTCCTGGGGAAATGAGTGGCAACCTCAAATTCCTGAACATGGAATGAAAATCTGTGATGGTATTGTTAGTGTATTTTTGAAACTGATTATAATCTAGGAATTAGCTGGTAGAAGAGAGAAGTGGAGAACCACAGAATAAAAAGACAAATTTTAGAAAGTCAAATGCTAAAGTAAAGCCTCATGGAAATGGGTGAATTGGGTGAGTGACAGCAGGGAAGTGTGGAGCTTATTCAGCTAGTCTCTTTCGAAGGGACCGATGCTTTTTGGTTATATAATAGTGAAGATGGCTTAAGGTCTTCAAAGTAGAATCTGACAGCCCACAATGATTTGTTTGGTTAATGACTATGATTTACCAGTTCCCTGAGAGTTGTTTATTACCATGACACATTTAGGTCAAGAGAAATGAGCCCTCAGTTCAAATACAGGTCACTGTCCTTTAGTGAACCACAGCCATGGAGCTTACCCATTCAGCAATTTTCAACCTCAAGATATTAATAGCAGTTTTAGCCATGTGTCTCATATTCCATCCACATCCTTTCTGCTGAATGTACTTTATATCCTACCTTTGATAAGGTGTGTCAAACGGTTTGACTTTCGTTTAATAAACAGAATGTCTGTAGTCCATGCGGGTTCCCTTTAAAGGAACTAAAAAAGAACTACAATTTCTGTTTTGCCATTTCAAAAAAACAATCAACAGAAACTTGCCATCTACCACTCACATTTACCTGGCTTCTGAAAAGAAAAGAAAAAAAAAATTCTAAAGATAAAGAATGAAATGTTGTAGTAGATTTTACAAGTCTAAGTTCTGCTTTGTAACTAGACTGGGTGAGTAGCTTTATAAATGACAAGGTGAACCTTAGCTTGTATCTGGTTTTCTTGAGTGCTCTCTTCAGCTCTGGACATAATCAGTATGACCCAGATCATTCCCCCAGATCCTTCTGATTGTCTAAAATCCAGTGTCTTTACTAGTTTTTATGGGATCCTTGACCTTTTTGGCAGTGTCCACAGTGACTTGGGCCACAGTTTTGAGCTATTAGCTTGACACCATAGGTTGTTGTGCTTTTAAGAAACACAACATCATGTTCCTTTTAAGTACAGTCAAGAATTCATATTCTGCCTTAGTAAGAGCTCAGGAGAAACCCACCTGAGCAAACACTATGCACAGGATGGCTAAGTACATTAATGAACTTTCTACGGTCCTAGATGAATGACTGCAACCTTTCCTAAGAACTCAATTGAAATAAAATAAAATTCCATACCCATTTGGCATGGAAAAATCATATCTTTATATTAAATTTCAAAGGAAGATAATGAGAAAAAATATTTACTATCTCTAGTATGTTAAAATATTTCAGCATATTGGAAAATTCTATATAACATGGGTATGTATTTTAAAAATAATTACTAAATTTGAATCCTCTTATGTAGTAATACAAAATGAATATTGTTCAAATAAAATATTAAAATTCTAAGAGGAGAGGGGTATTAAGTCATTCCAACAAAACTCAGATCAGTTTATGTTTTAGTAATCATCTACGAATGAATCATTGCATATTCATTTGGCCTACAAAGGACCAAAACTCCAGCTATGATGTCTAGAAAGCAAGAGCCCCGGGTCTGGGTATCAGTCTCAAAAAACACAAGAAAATGAGAAACTTAGTAAAAACTAAGTATTCTTTCTAGAATGTTTAGATGCCCAATTATAAAACCAAGTTATTATATTTCTAAGTAATACAGTCACATCAAAATAGTTTATTCTATGTAATTTTCTTTATACTCTAACTTATCCCATTCTTTCTATCTCTTAGTAGGAACATGGATAATCAAAAAGCTGTCTCTTGCCCACCTGCCTTCCTCTCTTTCTCTTTCTTTCTTTTTTTCCCTCTTTCCTCAGACACTACAGAATTAAACAGAAATCTTAGGTGTAGAAAGGATCTCTGAGGCAAGCTAATCCATCACTATTATTGTACAGATGAGAAATGGAGGCCAAATAGGATTAGCAACTTCTCAGGATTCCACAGGTAATAAGATTCAGAATCCAAACATGTATCTTCTGCCTTCGGGTGCATTGCTTTTCTTTTAGACCACACCACCTGATAGCTTTCATTTCTCACAGGTTTTCTAGAGTTTATTACTGCAAGAAACACTCCAAGGCACACTTTGTGCCTCTTAGATATTCAAGTACTTTCCTTAAGTTGTTTTTGTCATGTACTCTCTACAACTGGATCCCCAACTGGGTGACTTGGTGACTTCAGCGGAAACTGACACAGGAGGGTGTCTGTGGCAAGGCTGGTAACCAGATTTTGACTTCAATCATCCATTTAATCATTCTTTGAATAAATATTTGTTGAGTACCTAGTGTTTACCAGACACTGTTCTAAGTATCAGGCATA
>CAUYPO010028893.1:0-13913 GCA_963574435.1 Cheirogaleus major
ATAATATGCTGAAATAAAAAAAAGAAAATAAAATAAAAAGGGGAGAAGGGCATTTACAAATCAACAAGAGTGAGGCCCCCTGTCTCTAGCAGAATAGACTCAGTCTATTTATTTTTCTCCTAACATCCTGTTTAATAGAAATGGGGGAAAAATACACAAACACACATAAATATATATGAACATGTTTTGCCTCATGAGTAATCAAAATACATACATATGTGCATATGTGTGTATAATATATTTAAAATAATGTTCTGCCTCATGAGTAAATAAAAAAGCACAAGTTAAAAACCACAATAAAATGCAAGTTTTAACCTTTTGGCATCGTTTTTGGAATGACTAAATTCTAAAAAGAGATTTAAAATGACTGGTAGAAGTAAAAACTTTCACATCCTCTTTGCAGAGTAAGTTGGAAATATGTATCAAAAGTGTTTTTTGAAAGCATTTTTTTAACTCAAGAACTCTACATCTAGGAATCTGGCTTAAAGAAATAATCAAGGATGAAGACAATGATTTACTTGCAATATGTTTATTTAAGCATTAGTTATAATAGTGAAAAACTGGAAACAACCTAAATAAACACTAATAGGAAATGGTTGGATAAATTCTAATAGATCAAAATAGTGGAATTTAATGCAGTCATTTAAAAATGTGCTTTCAGTGCACATTTGTCCATCTGGGATATTTCTTATAATATAAAATTAAAAGAAAACCCACAGTGTGTAACACTACATCCAGAACACAGTAGAGTATCCTCTTCATTTTTTTATTATATAAACCTTGTGCAATGTGCATTTATGTGTGTACATATATTAAGATGAAAAGAAAATATACTAAAAACAAGGTCCTCAAAGTGGGAGGATTTTGAGTAATTTTTAGGCAGTCAATTGGCCTTGTTTTGAGGTGCTCCAGAGGGCAAAATCAAGACCAGTGGCAGTGGAAAAGATATTGAAGCTAGCATCGCAAAGAAATTTCTAACAGACAGAACTTTCCAATGTGGAGCAGACCTCTGGGGGTTTCTCTCTGCCATCCCAAAAAGTGTTCCAGCAAGGCTGGGTGATCACCATCCAGCATGTTCCACAGTGGGGAAAGATCATCCAAGAACTGTTCTTCCCAACCCTGGCTGGGCCACAGCATCACCTGGGGGGAGGATACAATGCAGATTCCTGGGCCACAAGCCCTGTCTGTCTGAACTGAAGCTTCAGAGCCAAGGTCGGGGGATCTATATTTGCTTTAAAGTTCCCCATGGGATTCAGAAGCAGGAAGACAACGTTTCTGCCTTGAGAATCCCCAGATTAGAGACTTTTAAGGCTACTTCCAATGTGAAGACTAAAAGCAATTGTGAGATTCAGAGGTCTAGAGATTATCTATTTACCTTATAAAACCAAGGACAGCAGTATAGATGTAAAAGGGAGGCATGGCAGGGAAGGAAGGATGGAATCACTTGAATATCAGTACTGACCACTGTCTATTAATTTGAGTATTTAGCCTCTGGTCTAGGGGCCCTCACATTGTAACCTGCATGAGAGAATGCTCTTGTTCTGAGAAAATACTTACGACAGTATTCAGCAAGGAAAGGAGCATTTTGTTTACTGGTAATTCTCAAATAGTTCAGAAGAAAACTAATAATATAAACATTTATGTCTATACATTTATATAGACAACAAAAATATAGACAGAGCTAGAGGATGGGTGGATAAATAGATGAGAGAGAGAAAATTCAAATGTGGCTAAATTAGAAACTTAGGCAAAAGATAAATGGGGATCTTTGTCCTATTTTTGCATCTTTTTTATAAGATTGAAATTATATAAAAATAAAATATTACTCATCAAAAAAGAGAATTAAAAGACATACCAAAAATAATTGCAATCTAGAGGCCACCTGAATTAAAATCGCGAGGGGTACTTTTTCATTCATTCATTTATTTGACCAGCAATGACCAAAAACTATGGGATATATCAGGGATTATAACAGCTCATGCCCTTATAGTGGTCACATTCAAGTTAGGTTAATTAACATAAATGCAGATTCTTGGGCCTGGGACTGACTGAATTAGAATCTCTGGAGAGGGGCCCAGGAATCCACATTATATAAATGTTCCCAAGGTGCTGCTTATATATCCTAATGCAGTGTTGTTTTTCAAAATATAAACTTTGACCCATAAGTAGTTTGTTATAGCAATTAATGAGCTAAGAAGTTTTTTTTTTTTTTTTTAATTAAAATAGCAGAGAAAAGTAAAGGGAAACAAGAATGCTGACACATGGAAAGAGAATTGTTTCATCAAACTTCTGTTGCTGTGCCCTGGGTCACAAAGTAAATTGGGTTTCAAATAGAAAACCATTGCTAGAAAATATGATATATAAAATATGTCACTAGCTAGTCCTCCCTGGCCTCTGCTCCCAACACTTCTCCCTTAGTCCAGATCTGGAGCTGCTGAGACGTTGGGGCACGCTGACCGCCTTGAAGAGGGACAGGCTGTTCTAGGACTTTGACTCACTGGGAATGTCCCTGCTGCAATGGCACTTCCTTTTTCGTCTGGGATGAGCCCAGAGCTGCACTCTCACGAGATGGCAACATCTCCAGCACACATTGCATCGTTTTCTTTGATTGGCACGACATAGCACAACGTGGCTATCTGTCCCAGTACCCCATGGCAGAGGCAGAGCAGTGGATGGAAAGGAACTCCTGGGATCAAATGTTTTCATTTGCAAGGATGCTTTTTGAGGGAACAAGAGCACAGGGTATAATGGAACCAGTTTTCCAGGTCAAGTGCTGGGTATTTGATTCCGGCCCCTCATATCAGGTCAAAACTGTATACAACCCATACTTTCCAACCCAGATGAAAGATACCAGTTGTCTTAAATCAAAATGAAACAGGATGGGGTGAATAAACTCACATGAGACAAGCTGAAAAGTCCTCCCAGGCACTCTGGGAACCCACGAGCCTGCTGAGCTGAGCAGACCAGGGATGTTCCTGTGGCTTATTTGTTTGCTTGCACAGAAGTTTTGCTGTCACTAAGAAGAAAAATCCAAAGGCTAGTTCAGCATAAATGGCCCCCCGCTGCATTGAGGGCAGTCACAGGTGAGTCATAAACAGTGCAGAAGAGTAGAGATGCACTCTAGAGGCCTGAGACACGTTGCTTTCATCTCTGTCTCAGAGCAAGAAGAGAATCTCATAAGGAACTGAAAATGGAATTGCTCAAACTGAAAACTGCTGTCCTCACCAAGAGGATTCCTTTCCTGACCCAAGTCTGGGAAGTGTCCCTGGTAAACTCTCAGAAATGAATTTGCTCATCAGAGAAGGACGGGACTAGACATTCTCAGATGTACCCAGTGACATTTTCACAGCACTACAAGCCAAGCCTCCTCCACCTCAGACCAAATCACTGAAACGCTTGATTCCGTGCAGTTGTGGTAGAAATGCCCTCTATCAAAGACGGGCTCCCATACCGCAAGCCAAAGATAAATAACAGAGGAAATGATCAAGACTGTGACCTCTTGATGACCCCCTGAAGCTAAATCTTTACTAGACCTCAGAATATCAAACAGGCCACCAGCCCGCCAAGAGCAGTTTAGGAACAGCATGGAAGCCACCTCAGCCTGCCAGAGCCTGGCTGCCCGAGAGTGTGGGAACAGGAATCCCAAAGGAATTTCTTGTTTCATCCTCCAAAACAGTGGTTTGTTCATTCTTTCTTTAAGTGAAGAAACCCCTTCCAAATAAATTTATCCAGAAAAGGTATTTTCCATTTACTTAGGAGTTGGGATTATGCATATCTCCTCTCCAGTGATGAGATACTAGTATTTGAAAAATGTGATTTCCCACCAACTAGCAAAAACAGGGAACCGGAAGTACAGGGCCCTCTCCTGTAGATTTTGGTTATGGATTCAAATCGACAAACGTTATGGAGTGTTTGCTGTTGGACAAGTTTGTGCTGAGTTCTCAGAGGATGCTGAGTGGAACCAGGCTCACACTGCTCACAGAGGGAAATGCTGAGCAGAGGAAGCAGCGTTCCTTTCTTGGAACAGTGTCGCAGCGCTTGAAAGACTCCAGGCCACCACTTCCGGTTTAGGAACCCCCAAGGACAAGACAGCAACTGACGCTGAAAGGGACCCCTATCGAACAAGCAAAACTTGGCCCCTACATTGCCTGGCCTGAAGACAGAAGCAGTCAGCTAAATCCTGAGAATAAAAGGTGTGGCGAGCAGCCAGAAGACAGAACCTGACACTCAGTGGAAAGGAGATTTTGACCACACTAGGGGTTCAAACAGATCTAATTTGCATCCCTTAACTATAAGACTCACCATAGGGTACAAAAATCGATTGACAGAGATTATAGGCAGAATTAAGCGTCTTTATTTCTTTTACCCCTTTCTCCTCTTGTCAAAGAAAAAATCTGTCTCCCAAAATCTAAAATGGCCTCAAAGTTTAGAAGGCATGTTTCCAACTGCCTTAAAGAAACTTCACCAGAAATATGAAGGATTTGGTGAGATAAGTGGATTTCAAACTTTGCTGTAGTCGTGGAAGTTGTAATAAAGTCTTCCATCGTTGAGTAGATAAATCAAGCATAAAAGAGGAGAAGCTCTCCAGGTTGAAGCAGGACTCCCCCTGGGCTCCTCCGAGGACCCCTCAAAGTAATTTAAACCACTTACTAAGTCGGGGGACTTCTCAGATCCCTGCTGTCCAATTCTGTGACTCTTTTATAGATGCTCCTCAGACATCCATGACTTCTGCCCTTGGCCAGTCATAGGGCTGGCATCCAAATAGTGTTTCAAAACCTTGAAACCTGGAGCCTCCTGTTTCAGCAGAAGTGAGGCCAGGCCCTGGTCTGATGATGAGTAAGAATGACAACTCAGACCTGGCTAATGTCAACTATCACTTTGGTTTTCTGCCAAAGCATCAAGTGAGCAGTGAAAACATGAAGTTAGGGAAGAAGGACTAATAAAATATTTTCATGCACAGGACCTCAGCTTAGTATACTAGCCCTATTTGCATATAGACAACCTGTTCTCAGGAATCCCATTGTAAATACTTCCTGATTCAGAGAAGTGTCAATTCATATCCACTCCTTGTGAAGGCCAAACTAGGGTCCTGTGCATGAAAACATTTTATTCAATCTAATGGCTATCAAATATTTTTTAAAGTGGCCAAAGAAGTCTGAAAGATTTGATTCGCCTGAATTTTGCATTATATTGCTTTTTTCCCCAAGAGGATATGCCTCTGTGAGTTTCACCAATCTTTCATTATAGGCTCCAACAATTTGCTGACTCTAGTGAACATTTGTCGATTGCCCTCCTAACATCTATTGCTTTTCTTTCCAAAGATGTCATTTGAGTACCTTTCCTTTCACTACTCTCAGTCCCTGTGGTCTGGGGTGGGGCAAGGCACCGTGCCCTGGAATGGATATAACCCCTACACCTGAGTTAATCAGCACTTCACATTGTGTTTGCCACACCAACTGGTCAGAGGTAAAATAAACCTGAAATGAACTCATTGTATCAGTCTGGGGCTGAGAACCTTGCAAGAGTTTCCCACTGGACTTGAAACAAAAGGTCTGAGGCTGGAGTTGCTATAACCATATCACTATAAGGGGCAAACCTGGAGCTGCCAGCCCCCTGCCCCCCAGGAAGGTCAAGAATAAAGTTAAGCAAGGGAAGGGAGAGCCAAGAGATAGAGGTAAGCTGACACCTGATGACATCACCTGAGCTCTGATCCTGCCCTGGCCTTTTTAGTTATATAAATTAATATTAATAAATTCTTACTTGGCTTAAGCCAACCGGATTCAGTTTTTGAATTCTCACTCTAGTGAGAGAGATATACAACATATGGGAGCTATAGAGTCAAGCCCCATCCCCACTTCCCACCGTGCCCAATTGCATACTGTGGCCTTGGCTAGTCAGCAGCAATTCCTTTTTTTTCAACCAGACGTGGTACCACTTCACTGAAGGTGGGGAGGGCATTTGGAAATGTATGTAGAGCTTTTAGGTTGTCACAATGACGGGGAAGTGGGGGACACAAGTATAATTTAATGGACACAGGTCAGGGATGCTAAATGGGCTGAAAGGTATGAGACCATCCTGCCTAACAGAGGATAGTCCCATCCAAAATACCAATAGTGCCGCCACTGAGAAGCCTTCAGAGGGTGAAGTTAGATATTGAAATAACCCAACCGAGAATTGGTGGCATGTCTGAAAAGAGATCTAACCAGTGTCACTTTAATAAAAGAATCCAAATGAAGTTCAAGTCTTTGGAAAGCATATAATAAAACTAAGTGCTGTCTCTAATGCATCTTTTGACCACTGTGAACCACTCAAAGAACTTTTCTGCTTACAAGCAAATTTTACACCAAAGTTTTGCCTCCATGATTATACACCCATAGAATTCAGTTTCCTTCCCAAGCTACTTAAAGCCAAAACTTCTCTGCGAACAGCCCAGCCAGGGCAGGCTCTCATCCCTTCCGAGTGTGGCCTCTGAACCTTTTAGGACAACATGTACTTTCACATCTAAAGCTCAAGTCCCCTCTTTCTCCTCCCTTCTTTTCATCCCTCCCTTCCGACTGAACCTTTGTACCATTGGTCATCTTTTTAAAAATGCACCCAAACTCAAAATGTGAAGATCTGACTTTATTGTTCAGATGTAGGTGTTACGCTCTTTCTAGTTAGATTTAAAGTATGTATTTCTGGTATTTTCCTCCAGGAGTCCAACCACTCCATGTGTTTTATAGCATCTCTTATATGTTGCTTCTTGGGTTTGCAGCAATGTGTCATCAGACATCTGTCAAATTGCCAAGGTCTCCACCCTGGGAGATTTGTAATTCATTAAAAATAGAATTTATCAGTTTGGGTCCTCTGAAAAGCAGACACCAAAACCAAATTAGATGTAGAAGGGGAAATGCCTATGAAGGATAAAGGGGTCCAGGGAGCAGCAGGAGTGGGCAGGGATGGCTTTCAGACAGCAATACAGGTCTGACACCTGCATCAGGAGAGGAGGGAAGGAAGGAAGGAAGGAAGGAAGGAAGGAAGGAAGGAAGGAAGGAAAGAAGGAAGGAAGGAAGGCAGGCAGGCTGGCTGTATAGGAAGAGCCAAGACTACAGTGCAACCTTGAGATACCCTTGATCTGGCCATTAGAAAGCCCTGGAGCAAAATTGCCTCTTAGAGGTAGAAATGGCCCAGCCAATATGGCAGCTGACACCAGCCAACTACCCTCCTCACAATAGGTTCTAAGGGGGATCTGAGTGGTGTACCTGCTGGCAGCCATGGATGACATTCTAGGTAATTTTTAAGTGGAAGATGTTTGGTATGTGGTGTGTGTGTGTGTGTGTGTGTGTGTGTGTGTGTGTATGTGTTTAAAACAAAGATTGCCTTAAAAGTAGGAGTCTGGAGTGTGACATGATAAAACAGTGAAAACCACAACATAATCTTTCTGTCTGGGAGACCAAGTCCCACCCACAACTTCTAGGCTGTTGGCTTGGTTAAAAGAGGATAATTTCACCGCTTTAAAAAGTAATGGAATTAGAAATGGAAATTGGCTGGCTAAGACAGCAAAGCATTCTGGGACTAATGGGCATCCAACATGCTGTGTTAATCATAAAGGGGGGAAAGCCCTCTGTTTTGGCCAGGAATCAGGGGAGTTATTTTGGGAGCAGCCTCCTCGGTGACCCAGACATTGCCATTTGAGTTCTAGAGCTCTGAAGAACGTAAGACTTGAGAGAACTTTTCCACTGCCTTGCTTTTCTTTCTCATGAGGCTTTTTGCACAACTCTGCTGTAAATCCAGCCTTCCCCTCTCAGGGAAACCTGCAAAGAGGTGGATCATTGTCATTAGAAAGGGCCTGCCTTCCTGAGAAGTGATTGGCCTGCCCATCTGAGGGACCGCATGACTCAATGCCTCATAACTAACCAGCCTGGTAAAAAAAAAAAAAATCACTGAGAATTTACCCATGCATGTCAAATATTACCAGCCTATCTTCTGCCAGTAAAGTGCCCTAGATACTAAAGCCCTCGAATGATAGTCATTTCTGCAATCTTTCTGACATTTTCTGTGTGAATTTCTCTAACATGAGATGCCTCATGCTGGCTGCTGGGGAGATAAAGAAAAGGGATTCAAACAATAGGAAAGCATGACACTTCCCTAAAGGGATAGCTGACAATTCCCCATTCAGCACACCTGTGAGTAAATCCAGACCCTCCTCTTACTCAAAAGGGACAGATAAATCAGTTTTAACCAGCAATATTAATTGAGCATTTTGGCATGATCTCCTGTTATATTTTGAATAACCCTTTTAAGAAGGTATTGCCATTATCCTCCTTGGACAGATGGAACATCTAGGCTCAGAGAGCTTAAGTAATCTGCCTAAACTATCCCAGTTAGCAAATGGCTGAGCTGAGACTTGAACTCAGGTCATTCTGACTCCAGAGCCTATAGTCTTAACCATACTCCCTAATTTCCCAATCAGTGCAATTAGGGCAGGTCCAGGTTTTGAGGACCCTGAAGCTTATACAATCTGGGGGGCAAGCAAAGAGGCAGGGCTGAGGGCAGCCCTCGTTAAGAAAAAGAAAAACAATTATGAAAACAAATCCAATTCAGGGTCCATGGAAGTGAGAGAGGCTGAAGCTTAAGGCTCATTAGCTTCACAGTAAATCCACTTTTGATTGTGATAATGCTGTTATTGCCAACAATGTTAATATGAAGAATAAAAATTATTCTTCAAATCCAAATATATGAAATCTCATTAGTTTGGATTTTAAGGTTTCCTTCAGATAAAACAAAAAGTTGTTCTAGACGCTCAGCGATCCCGCATGCCCCCTTTCCAGCCACCATATAATTTCTCTGCATCAAAGTTGCATCCCACTTGCTCAAATTCTTTTCATGAATTTCGCTTCCTACCCACTTTAAATTCTCTTCTATTATTCTTGTGTCTCTATTCATTCAATCTCTTGTTCAATGTCTTAATAACTATTATAATTATAGCTAATACTATGTGTGCGCAACATTGCTGTTTTCTCATTACCTATGGAAAAAACCTAGTATCATTCTTATTTTTTAGATGAGGAAACTGAGGCCCTGAAGATGAAGCAGTTTGTATCTGAAATATGCACTCTTAGCCACTACACCACAGTGCCTCACATAGCCCAGGTAAATCAGACATTAACCCCAGCAGACTCCCTAGAGGCCAGAATAAAACACAATGATTAAAATGTATTGATAAAGTACCAAATATAAGGCTAGGTATTCTGTGAGTCACAGACTTTGGTCAGAATCCCTTTTTGACACCTCTGAATAGTACAAGAACAAAAACATATTTCGAATCAAATCAGTAATTCTGAGATCTGGAGGACCTTGAAAATGTGTGATTCTGTGATGTGAAGTACAGTACATTTTTCTCTGGGGTGCAAATTTTTTTGAAGTCCAAAGGGTAAGCTTGACGATGCCTGAATTTATACACTTATCATAAGTGTTATACTTCTGTAGTCATTATTGAATTACCTGTACCAGAAAGGTATGCTACCCCTGAAAACTAGTGGCCAATCCAGAATGGTGCCTGAGGAAATTAGATAGGGGACAAAATTATCTATCTAATTGCACTGGCATGGCCATTTTCCTGGGGCTGAAGCGTAATGGAGGGTACAGATCTGACTCATGTTCCTTGAATGCTTGAAGGAACCTCAAAATTTACCTAGTTCAACCCCTTCATGTACAGATGAAGGCAGTGAGACCCTGAGATGCCAAAGGTCACAGAGCTGATAAGCATCACTCCTTCAACAAATTAGTTGAACAGATTATGGGACAGGGTTAAAGGACTTTCCACTGCACTGTGCTGCTCTTATGGTTAAGATATAGTGTTAGGCGCAGCATCAGTGATGCTATATTTTTATAAAATTCGTGTCTATGGCATAGATACACAAGACGTTCATTGGTCTGGACTCTGCCTACCCCACCACCGTCACTTCCCACAGTTTCCCAGCACAAATCCTTACTCTCTGCATTTCCCAGAAAGTACTCACTGTGCCCTGTCTTGCCTGCAAGCTACTGTGTAGGCTTTCTCCATCCACTTGCCTTTCTCCCTATTCTTCACCATGAACTCCTACTTATTTGTCAAAACTCAGAAGTGTCACCTTCACAGTAATGCTTCCCATGAAGACCCCTCATTCCCTACTCATCCATCCAGAAAGGATTAGTTCGATCTCTCTTATTCTTTCTCAACACACAGTTCTCAGGGATTTGGGCGCTTATATTGCATTTTGGCTCTTGGTTTAATTTTGTTGCCTACATTAAACTCTGAACTGCTGAAAGTCAGGAACCCAGTGTTAGTCATTTTTTTAAATTATCTAATGCCTAGGCTCTAGTGAGTATTGAAGTAAATAATAACAATAATAATTAACATTTAATCCCTACAATAATCCTATAGGGAGGGTATGGTGCAGGTAGACGTTGTTAGTGCTTACCAAGATTTCTGGTTCTCTTCTTAAAGTTGGGCATGGCCACGTGACTTGTCTTTTTTTTTTAATTTATTTTTTTTTATTTCAGCATATTATGGGGGTACAAATATTACGGTTATGTATATTGCCCATGGCCCCCTCCCCCCTCGAGGCAGAGCCTCAAGCATGGCCATCCCCCATACGTTGCACATCTCACTCATTATGTTTGTATATACCCATCCCCTTTGACTAACAAAATTTAAGCAGAAGTGACATGTGTCACCTCCAAGTATAATCATCTAAGAACAGGTACTCTTTCTACCTGCAGTGGTGGATCCTAAAGCTTTGTGTTGGGCAGACATCATCATGAGGTGGTGAAGCCTCAGTCACACCCAAGCTGGACATAGTATGGGTGAGAAATAAATCTTTGTTGTTTGAAACTACTTATACTTTGTGTTTAATGCAGTATAACTAAGCCTCTCTTGACTACTATCAAGGAAGGTCTAGTATTATCCTCTTTTTATAAATGATTTGAGGTCACCTAGGTATAGGTGGCAGAGTGGGGATTCAACTACCAAGTTTGATGTCAAAGCTTATCACTATGGAATAGAGAAAAAAGAATGAAACCTTTTCCAAACTGAACATGCTAATCATCGTTTCCTTTCCAGTTTCCAGCCATTGTCAGAAATGGGTAGAGCAGTTCTTCCTACAGAGAATATCTAAGCAAATTCTCTCCTACCTTCTTCCCATATCTGCTAATATTTCCATGCCCTAATTTTACTTTGGGTGTTGGGATTTGCTCACAGCAACTCTGGAAGGTTTATGCACATAATTTGTCATTTACTAAAAGCAATAAAGAATATGTTAGTGGCACATTTATTTTCCAGTTAGATTTCAAGAGTTCCTTTTTGGTTTCTGCTAAACAAACATAATCTTTCATCTTTCATTATCAAATACAAATGATTTCATGTGGTCTGGTTTCCCTAAAGAAATTTTTATTTTAAAAAAGTCAACTCTCTTTGCCAGTGTTATTAATGAGTTGGTTAAGTACTGAAATTAGGGAGAATGAGAAAGTATAGATCAAGGCTAAAGAAAACATCATTGTTTGTCTAATCAGCCCAAGAACCAGACCATGAAGGCTTGGATAGTACAAATGTTGTCCAGGAAGTCAGACCAGTACTAGGTAGTGTTTAACAGCAGGGATTCAAGGTCAAATAAGTTCAAATCCAAACTCTGCCTCTTACTTGTTCCATGGTTGGGGCCAAGTTATTTAACCTCTCAGAGCCTTAGTTTTATCATCCACAACAATTATCTTCATATGATTGTTATAAGGATTACATCCTTGCATGAACTCATGTAGATAAAGCCCTTGGCACAGTTGCCTAGTATCTGATAAGCATTTGATGAACAGTAGTATTAAGTCAGCCATAAATAACAGCTTGCATAGCTTAGGTTGAAAGAAAATCAGAATAGTGCCACAAGGAAGTGGCTGCAAAACTCAAAGAAACCAACTCATGTTTGCTTATCTTCATATTTCCTGTTCTTTGGGGCAGTTTGTTGGTCAGGAAATTATGAGAGGGATTGGGCACAGGCAGAGGCTGAGTTCTCTAAACTTGAGAGACCAGGATTAAGGTACTGTCAGAATTTAATGCACATTCTCTAGGCTCAATCCAAACTTTTTTTTTAATCTGAGAAATTTAACTCTAATTTATGTTCTATCCTATATATGTTCTGTGCCTGTATTTTGATTCCTCCACATACTAGGAAAAATTTAGCATACTCAACACACAGTTCTGTACCTGGCTTTTCAGTTCAGAATGCACCCAGTTGGTAACTGCAGGTGAGAGTGTAGTGATCCTCCTCACTCAATTTACAGGTGTGGAAAATGTTATGCAGACAAGACATAATTCATTCACTTGATTCCCATAGATAGACATTGAAAACTGTTTGTTGTCAAACAATGGAGTCAAGTACAACTTCCATGCACAGCCTTTGCACCCATAAGCACACATACTGTCCATTTAAATTAAGAAAATATGTGCTTGGTTTAGCACTGGAGGTTACTGGCATGGTGGTGGTAACCTACCCATTCCTCCAGCTCCAATTAAAATCAATGTCCTGTCGATATTGATGTGATGGCTTCTGCTAAGCTGGAAATGGGGATTGTCTTTCTCACTCAGATGGGCATGGGAATCTTTGGCAACTCCCTTCTTTTTATAAATTCACTTTGATAACTGGACACAAGGTGAGACCCACAAACATAATTCTCAACCAACTGGCCTTAGCCATCTCCTTTGTGCTTTTCCAAACCAATCTTTTTCTAGATGATCATTTAAAAGACTTGGTATGTTCTAGACCATACTTTTGTAAGTGTGATAAGCAGGAAGGAGCCAGCGTATGATGGCATTTGCTACTGTTTCCACAGTACTTAGAATTAGAAAATGATTAAAGTCCACAGGGTGAATGTGCAGGGAAATCTGGGACACCCAGAATGTTCTTTAGCCTGAGGGATTTGAGCATACTAGTAACAGAGTATTAAAGGCTGCACTTTCTTTGCCTACATCTTCAAAATCACTTCAGCAGAGCTCCCTAGGTCTCTGGTGAAGGGATGACCCTGTCTTTCCTGATATCCAGACATCACAAGAGTAGATGCAGCTCCTACAACTCCCAAGGTAAGAGTACCTCTGCAGAAGATGACCAAACAGTTCTTACTGTGGCCTGATCGCCAGCTCTTAGGACCGGGATTTATTTCTAACCATCACCTCATCTCACCTTGCAGTTGTGATGGATCACTTTTCTCATGGCCTCAGTTTGTCCATTGGTAAAATGGAAGAATGAATATTTGCAATCATCAAATGATTACATCGAATCATTACACTTTGCACAGAGATCTCCCAGTGGTGGGAGTAGCCAAGATTAGAATGCATACCAGGGTTATAGAGTTTATATGCATCATCTCATCTATTTCCCACAATAGCCCTAGGTGGAAGGTGATATTTTACCCTGTTTTTACAGACATGGAAAACTAAAGCTCAGATAAATTGACTAATCTGCCCAAAGGTATCAGAGCAAGTTAGTCATAGAGTCAGGGTTCAAACCTGACTCCAAAGACTGCTCTTTCCACAAGTCAAAGTAGGTTTTATTTAATAGGATCCAGAATGCATAGCTCTGAACTTTTGTGTTTAGTATTTAAAGTCTTCTGAAAATGTATTCTTGAAAGAATCTCTCACAGGAATTAGCATCGATGTCAGTCAGTCAACAATATTTATGAACACTATCCTTTATATCCTACCAAGAATAATAGCAATAACATTTTGCATTCCATACCCCCTTTCGACTTCTCAAAACACTATCCCTATCTATTGTTGCATTTTATTCTCCCAGAAATACTATGATTTCTCAGAGACGTGGAAACTGGCGCCCACAGAGGTTAAAGGACTTGCTAGTCAATTATAAAGTTTCCTGACTCTTCATCCAGTAAAATTTCTTGTAGGGGAA
>CAUYPO010028896.1:0-17883 GCA_963574435.1 Cheirogaleus major
GCATGATTCAGAACATATATAATTTCATTGAGCACTGATACTGATGGGGAAAACCATCAGGCGCTGGGACGCGGCCCCTCGCCGCCTCCCTGCAGCTCCGCATCCCCTTAGGCCGGTGCCGCGTGGGGCCAGCTGGAGGCCTCGGCGGGCAGGTGCGCGCTGCTGGAGCCGGGCCTCGTGTGCCGGTCCGGGCCCAGGCTCTATGCTCGGCCGCCTGCTCCCGTCCTCCAGTTGAGCTGCTTGCACGATCCTGATTGGGTACTTTTTGAATCCCACTGTTCCTGATTGGATGTTATAGCTCGTTGCTGATTGGATGTTAATGCTTGTTGCTGATTGGATGTTAATGCTTGTTGCTGATTGGCTGTTAATGCTTGTTGTTGATTGGACGCTTTTTGAGTCCTACCAAAGGTATAAAAGCAGGAGGAGACCGGGGAAGGGGGGTCAGAAGAACAGAAGACGGCTGAGGGTGCAGATGGAATAAAGACAGTTCTCCGACTCTCCGTGTGCTGCCCGGTTATTTCCAGTGTGAAGAGCTGTTTAACACTACCAAGAGCTGTTAACACTTAAGAGCTGTTTAACACTACCAAGAGCTGTTAACATTTGCCAGAACAATACCATCACAGCAAAAGTCTAATTAATTGGGAAGAATGACATTTCCATTAAAATTATTTTTGAAAAATGACGTAGGCACCTGGCCAATAAAAATTTCAAACAGTGCAAAACAGTATGGAGAGGAAAGTAAATTTCTATCAACCTCTGGAACTCAGTCGCCCAATTTTTTTTTTCATAGAGACATCTAGTGTGAAATTTCTTGAGTATCCCTCTAGAATATTTTACATACATGTGTATATATGTTACTGAAAGTTTAACCCTTGTCTCTGCAGCTGAATGAAGAATGAGGACAAGTGGTTTGAGAAAAAGGAAAGGGAAGTTGATTAATTTGCCGGCAAATAAGGAGAATGGCAGTCTTGTGTCTTAAAGTACCACTGTCCTATCTATAAGAACAGAGCTTTTCAAAGGAGTTTTCAGCTTCAAGCTATTGCTGTTTAACTGTAACATCTCTGGTGAAGACAATCTCATGACCTCTGCCCGGACAATTCCGTTGAGCCTTCTCTTGTAGCACAAAAAAACAAAACAAAACAAAAAAAAGCAAAGAACACTCCTTGCTCTTCTGATTACTAGCCTTGGGCAGGGATACAGGTTTTAATTCCCAAAAAGAGTGACGCAGATTGTTTAAAGAGACAGCTCATAAAACATTTTACCCTTTTTCAGGCTGTTCCCTCTGTTACACACACACACACACACACACATAAGCATAAACACACGAGGGGTCTTCAAACATTTCATTAAAAACGTACATTATGAAAAACCTATGCCTGGACTTCAAAATTTTTTTGCACCAAAATAAAATTGTGTTAACTTTTTTATAACATATCTGAATAGGATCTAGTTTGAAGCACTAAGAAGGATAAGTTATCAGTTTGAAAAGAGCCCCTATCAGAGTAACATAAATTCTGCTAACATGGAAGCAAGGAAAACATCAAATTTATGGTGAAGCTTGAGTGAAAGAATCATGAAATCACTGATGCCTTGGGAAAAGCTTATGGGAGCAATGCTCCAAAGCAATCAGCAATTTACAAATTGACAACTCATTTTGTAAAGCCTGCAGTGGCAGACCATCCACATCAATTTTCAAGGCAAAAATTAATCTATTTGTTCCTTAATTGAAGAGAACTGATGATTAATAGCAGAAATAATAGCCAGCACCAACCACAGATATCTCATTTGACTCAGCTTACAGAATTTTTTTTTTTTTTTTTTTAGACAGGGTCTCACTCTGTCGCCCAGGCTGGAGTACAGTTTCACAGAGCTCACTGCAACCTCAAACTCCTGGAATCACGTGATCCTCCTGCCTCAGCCTCCAAAGTATCTTGGCCTACAGGTGTGTGCCACCACACCCAGCTAATTTTTTAAAAAATTATTTTGTAGAGATGAGGTCTGGATCTTGCTCAGGCTGGTCTCCAACTCCTGAGCTATGATGATGCCACGGCACTCTAGCCCAGTCAACAGAGCAAGACTCTATCTAAAAACATTAAAAATAAATAAATGATCTGTAAAGGACACCCATTTGTCTTCAGTGAATAATGTAAAAAGACTGCATTGACATGGTCAAATTCCCAGGAGCCTCAGTTCTCTGGGTATGGACTAAATTGCTGGTATCATTCCTTATAAAAGTATCTGAAACTTGATGGAGCTTATGTTGAGAAATAAAGTTTATATTTTTTATTTTTATCTTTTCATCCCATTTTTCTATGAACTTTTTGAAGTCTTCTCATATGTGTGTGTGTGTGTGTGTCTTCTCCCCTTTCTTACACATAATCTTATGTTCCTTGGTAAAACTTAACAGACATTGCGGGTTTTGTTGCAAATCTATACAGTTGCACGACATTCCATAATATGGATGTCCCATAACTTACCCAGCCCCTTCTGATAGACATGCCGGTGATTTCCAGATTTTTATTTCTACAAACATATTTTTGCACATACATGTAGAATCATTCGCTTAAAGTGGTATTACAGAGTCAAGGGATATGTGAATTTTAATTCTGATAGTCACTGCCAAATAAAGGGTGACACTTAACATTTGATGAGAATTGCTAAAAGTAGAGTATTTGTTCATGCCAGAAACAAGAATGAAGATAGTATTTCATTTTAAACTTTAATCTCTCAGGCAAGCAAACAGCACACGTTATGAAACCCATTTGTCGACGCCTTGCTCACCTAAAACACACACACACACACACACACACACGCCTGGTTATAAATCCATTCAAAATATACTGTAACAACAGCTTACTAAATGAGGAACTTGCCAGAAATTCCTTATCACCAAATTGCGTGAGCGTTTGTTGCAATGGGGTTAGCTCACAAATGCTGCATGCTCTCCCCTTTGCCCTCACTGTGTTGACTGCCCCGGTCAGTTAGGAACTCTGGCTTATTTTTCTTTTGTAACCAAAGGTCAGTTTGTAACCCCATCCCCCTCCTCTGCAACACAGGTGCACCATTTCTTGTCACCTTGGTTTCCTCACGGAAGTAACCAGTCTTAAAGTGTCAGTGCCCTTGAGCATCAGTGAAGGGCACCTGGGTACAATGGAACCCTGATTTAATTTTCTCTTACCTGTGGGGGTGAATTAGGGAACAGACAACCTTGTCCTCTGTTCAGCTGCCACTTCCCTTACTGGCTTTCTCTAACTGAAAAAGGTAGAGACCCAGAACATTCTTGTTTCTGGAGTGTTTACCCAACACACACTATGTGCTACAATCCCCAGTTGCAGCTTCTTTCCTATTTGCTTTTGTAACATGAGAAAGAGTGTGGAGGTTTTATGTTTGTTTTATAACCATCTGTAACCATTTTCTTTTCTCCGCCTCTAGCTACAAACACATTTCCTTCCTGGTAACCATTGAAAATCTACATCTGACCAGGTGGAAATCAAATGAAGTCATTTTGGTTCCATCGGTGACAAGCAATTAAATAAATCTTCTGTTTACATTTAGAATGGGTTGTAAATTTAAGAAGATAACTTAAGTCCTATGTATAATATTCTTTGGCTCCATGAAACCATGAAATAAATTCTGTAATATGAATAACCAAGAGCCTTCATTTTTACATTTACCTCAAAATCACTCTCAAAGAGCCAGAGACTATACCCCCAACACACACACAAAAAAGTAGATTTCAAGGAAAAAAGATTACAAAGAAGCTATTTCACTATTCCCATTCTGTGAGCTATTTAAACTTCTTACCCCAGATAGCCCTCTTTTCTCAGGGGGCAATGAAACAGAAAAAGATCTATTTAAAAATAAAAGTAAAAATAAGAAATATACTGCAGTATGTTGGTAAACTTCAAACTTACCTGTCAGTCACCTGTCCAGGTGGAAGTTTAGAAGTTGGTGCTGCTGCTCTTGGTCCTGCCATAAGAGGTCATCAGAAAGCAGGACCCTGGAGCCTAGGAAAAGGGATAAGAATGGACAACAGGTGAGAGCCAACAAACTATTCTAGATCAGGCTACAGAAACCCTGAAAGAAAATCTCCAAACTCAATCAGCAACCAAATCGCTGCACAAGGTTCAAATCAGTAAAGATGATTCCCCACTTTTCTGCACTTACAATAAAGATGTAAGTGTATCTTTGGCAATGGACTTATTTATTGAGTTCTATCTGCTTTTAAGCAACAAGCGTGTATTAGGAATGTTTTATGTGCCAGACTTTCAGCTGGGTGTTGTACAAAGACTAAAAAGTCATTGACTCTACTCCATAGTGGGCACTCATTAAATATTGTTAAATGAATGAACCAATGAATGCATACATGAATGAATGAATGAATAAAGCTCACAATTAGGTTAGGGGAGAAAACACAGGTTTAATTTTCCATTACTTGTGGGGGTGATATGTACAGAATACAGGGGTACAAGTGACCAGTTCTGCCTGGGTAGTGTGGAAAGACCTCAGACTTGAGGTGACAATTGAATGGGTGATGGACAGGTGAACAGGGTAGGAAGAGACATTTAATGTGGATGAGTGAAAGATCACAGCATGAGCAAAGGCCTAAAGCAGAGATCAGCAAACTACAGCCTGTGAACCAAATCCAATTTGCCACCTGTTTTTGTAAATAAAGTTTTATTTGAAGACAGCCACACTCGTCCATTTACACTTTGTCTGTGGCTGCTTGTACACTACAACAGCCGCACTGAGTACTTGCAACAGAGACCACGTGACTCAGAAAACCAAAAATATTTACTGTCTGGCACTTTACAAATGTCTGTCAACCCTGGCCTAGAGGTATGAAAGAGGTGGATATTCAGGGACCCGCAGGAAAGTCCCAATAGCTGAAACTTACAGTCCAAAGAAGAGCTTAGTGAGAGAAGAGGCAGAAAGGTGAACAGGGGCCAACCCCTGAAGATTCATTCTTCTGCGCTACATTGAGAAATGTGGTCTTATTCCTTTAGGAAAGAGGCAACAAGAGCAGTTTGGCATTTAGAAATATCTCTTAGGCATCAGGACAGATAAGAGAGATGCGAGATTGCAACAGGAGATAACCTCTCCAAACCTCACATCTCACAAATTTCTTGATCAACAGACACTGTCATTATGCATCTTGCTCTGTGCTTGGGAAACAGAACCTGGCAGACAGATGTGCTCAATCACTATTTATTAAGAGGATTAAGGAAGGGATAAAGATAATATTGTAATGGCATCATTATTAAAAGGTTTCCTGAATAGGCTGCCTCTGCTATGAAACAAACAGCCGAGATTGTCACTGGTTTCCAGTTTCCACTCTCGTAGGCATCGCGATCTAGGTATGAGGAGGTTCATGGTGAGACACAAGCCAGAGAGAAATTCTTCCCCTTCATTTCCAGTGCCAACATCATCAAATACCAGTCACTAGCCAAACCTGTGTTTATTCCATGCCCTATGGCCTAATGACAGGGGCTGGGACAAGAAGCAGCTCTGCTAATAACTGTCATAAAAATAATATCATTTGGCTCCATGTGGCGTCTTTTGTTGGACAATCCCGAATGGTTTCTTCTCTGACGTAACTATTATTTCCATTTTATTTCCACTAAAGGAGAAGCCAACCCAAACAGAGAGGTTTATGACTTTCCCAGGGTCACTGAGCAAACCAGAAAAGCAGTTTTTAAAAGCTGAGAAGGATATCAGAGTATGTGAAATCCAGTTTCCTTCCCAGCCTAGAATGGGCTGGGTTCATGACTCAGGAAGGAAGATGGCATTATTCAAGCTCAGTGTCTCTTAAAAGTGAGTCATGCTAGAGGAGACTCAGGGCATGACGATCTGTGTCAGACACATGTTTTCAGTAGTCACACATTGTCCCTGCCCATTGGATTTTAACACCTATCACCAAAGTCCATCACAGATAGGGCCTCTTCGAAGGTTTAGCCTACAGAAGTGGAGGGGTCTGGCTTAGGGGTGTCTGCCCTTCCTGGCCATTCACCCAGATGTCAGTCCCTATGAAGTCCAGGCCTCCCCACTCCATTCTCCATCAGGAGGCCATGGCTAGGGTGGTCACAGCTTCCAGTGGGTCTGTGACGACGATCCTAGTATTTGCCTTTTGTCCCAGCATAATCACTAATAAATCCTCCTTTCACTCTAAAACATGCCCCAGTTTGGAACATAAACTAATTATATGGTCATGCTAGCTCTGACCAATCAGGAGGCACCTATGTGGAAACCAAAAGCCCTCCTTTCATCATGATTTTCCTATTTCAGCCATTTTTGTTTCATAGACCTAGGATCTTCAAACTCTCAATAGATCCAAACTCCTAGTCAGTTCTGAGATCTGCTCTGAGAGGCAATCTAACCTCTACATAAATGTTCCTGGCAATAGAGTCTGCTATAGAGCCCATATAACAGTTAATTACTAATCGTTAGCAATCACTGCCTTGCCTTGTACCAAAATCTGCCTTCCATGTCTTTTATACATTGATGTTAGCGCTATTCTCAAGAAACTGAAAACTTAATCCTCCTTCCTGTTCCATAAGGGAACCCCCTTAAGTCCTTTTATCTCCACCCCAAACCAAGTATCCAGAACAGATTCTAGCACAACATTTAGGAATGCATCTTAGGAGTCAGACACCTGGATTCAGGTCTGGATTCTGTCACTCCCTAGCTAGGTGACCTTTGGCAAACACGTAACTTCTCTAATTTCACTTTCCTTATCTATATATTTTGAATAAACATTTACTACTTAAGTTAGCTACAGAGCCAATAGCCAGTCCTTCTTTCTTTCTTTCTAACCAAGGGGCTCACTTAAACACACCCTGGATCACTTGACTCCCTTATAGCTAGATGGGAGTCATGCAACACAGCTCTGGACAATGAGGCACAAGTGAGGGTCCCAGCTGCAGCTTCTAAGAAAGCTCGTTAGAGGGTGCATATCCAGCTCGCATTCACCTTTTTAGTTTTTGCCTCTTGGACTTGTCCTTCTTCCTACGTTCTGGCTAAAAATCAGTTATGACGTGCAAAGTAGAACAGCCATGCTGCCAACATGAGGAAGAAAGCCCCCAGCGAAGGAGCCTGTTTCCCAATGGCATCACGGGGCTCCCATACTCACCCTGACATGTTTACAGCTGGACTTCTTATTATATGAGAACAATAAATCCCTCATTCGGTTAAGACATTGAAATTGGGGTTCTGCTGCTTGTAGTCAAACCAATCCTAAATGACACATATTTTAGAGTGTTGTGAACATAAAATGAGCTTGCCACAATGCCCAGAACAGAGCAAACACACAGTGAATAGTTCGCTATTATCACTGTCATGATTATTATCATTACTAGTCATTGCCATTGACCTGAGAAACAGGAGCAAGAACATGTAGTTATGGCAATCCTTCCAACCTCTAATAGCACTACAACAATACCTGTGATCTCTCAAACACACCAAAAAAGTCAAGGGCAGATGTTTAGATGAGTACATCTCTGTTAGAGGCTAATGAAGCCAGTTCTTCAAAGTATCAGGTCCCAAAAGCACAGAGAAATGAAATTCCACCTGGCTGGCAGGTCAGGCAGGGAGCAAGTTCTTACCTGTCAGGAAGGCTCTTCCTGGTTTCTTTTCTGGACAGGGAATCCATCCATGTTGTATAGTGCATCTCCTGAAAGTGCCGTCTTCTCTGAATGACAAGCAAAGCACAACTCGTTAAGGATGTCATTATTTGATGGGAACAAGCTTTCTGTGGAGGAACCAAAGCCACACCTAAAACCAGCCACAGGAGCACATGTTCCAAAACAGCACTGGGAAATGTAATTGGCTTTCAATAACCTACATTCAGGTTCCCAGGGGCGTATCATTGTATCTGTGCCACCTCCACCCACTCCCACTCCAAGTCTGCAGATATAAAGAGTGGTACAGTGAAAAAAGATCAACAAAAGAAAACAAAACACCTGTGGGTTTTAGAGTCCAACAGACATAGAGTTCAAATCCCCGTGAGTCACTCACAAGCTGGGTAACTTTGGACAAATCATTTTCCCTCTCCGGGCTGCAGTTTTTGTAACTGGAAAACAGAGATAAGAAAGTTCACTTCACAGGTTTGCAGAAGACTGAAGGAGACAGTGTGTGTCCCTACAGTTCCTGGTAGGGACTTATCATTAGTTTCCCTTCCTTCCCTATCAGCAAGATGTTTTTATCCATCCCCCAAGCCCAAGAAGTAGACCCAACTCAGGTCACTGCCATCCAGCGTAGCTTGTGCCTTCTGCCCTGTGCGTCATCACTCAAGTTTTTGGGCCACACTTGGGAAGCCAAAACCTTCCTTGAAGCTGAGGTCATAAAGCAGAAAAAGACAAAGCTCTGCTTTCAGAGAGCAGGTTTGGTTGGCGGTGAGCAAAGCCATCTCTCCGTGACCAATCTGCCCTTGGGGATGGGCATGAGCCGCCAGAAATCGCAGCAGGAAGGGGCTGGCCTGTTCAGCCTCCCACCCACCGCAGCCACAGGTAACACCGTAACAAAGAGCTAAAGACTGAGAAGCCACTTCACCCAGTGTCTCCATGCCTGGACACAGCACCCTTGGTCCCCAGCCTCAGGCAGAATGAAATATGACAGTCACAAGATTCACACTTCAAGTCATGAAACATACTCTTCTTGCTACATCACCCAGCAGGTGTCCTCAGCAGTTGGCTCTATAGCTACAGTGGCGCACACAGCATATTCCTCACCTCTGTGTCACAGGAATGACCACTGTTATCCTCCTCACTATTAACCACCGGCATATCCAGGGACATTGATCAACAGAGTCTGTGGATATTGAGACTGGCTGGTTATTTGTATGTACGTTTCTCTGCAGTTCCATAAGCTAGCAACTTAAAACCACGCAGAAGCCAGAAATTCAGGGTCCCTGTATCATGGCTTCATACAAAATGTGTTTTGTCACAGAGGATAAAAACAGAGAAACCGCTGGGTGCAGTGGCTCATGCCTGTAATCCTAGCACTCTGGGAGGCCCAGGCAGAAGGATCGCTTGAGGTCAGGAGTTCGAGACCAGCCTGAGCAAGAGCGAGACCCTGTCTCTACTAAAAAAAAAAAAAACAGAGAAACCAATAAGAGCAAATAATAAGCATTCACTGTACAGCAGACTATGTGCTGAACACTTCACTTTGTATTTTTATTATTACCCACATTTTACCAAAAAAATTGAAGCTTCTTGGCGTATTCTAGATATTAATTTCTTGTAGGTTTTAGGTATTATAAATCTTTTCTCATCCTGTCACCTTTTTTTAACTTTGCATATGGTGTCTGTTCTTTAACAGAAATTCTTCATTTTTTAAATATAGTCAAATCTATTAAATTTTCAACTTATTGTTTCTATGTTGAGGATCTTGTTTAATATTTCTAGTATCTTCTATTAGCTTTATAGCTAAAATTATAATATTACTTTTGCACTGAATTTCTCTTAAGTATATGCTTGAGATAGTTAACCAATCTACTTTTCTTCATATTATGAGCTCTTTCTTCACTACCAATTAATGGGTTTTAGGCAATCCCTCCTTTTGCCACTGACTGATGGTGCCATGTTTATTCCAAAGCAGGTTCCCATGTAGACTTGGGCCTGTTTCTGACTCTGTTCTTTTCCATAGGTCTATTTGACTATGCACCAGTTCACACTGCTTTTATAATATCTGGGAGGGTGAGTCCCTCCTCACTGTTCTTCGTTTTCAAAATGGACTTAGGCATCATGAACCTTTATTCTTCCAGATAAGTTTTAGAATAAGTATGTTGAGGTAGGTCCTCAAGAAAAACCTTGTCATAATTTTTGTCTGAAATTACATTGAATTTATAGGTTGAAATTTTGAGGGAAATTAACACATTTACATGTCAAAGATGTGGTATATCTTTACATTCATTCAGATATTTCCAGATGAACAATTGAGTTTTAAATTTTTCTCAGAAAGTTCTTTGTTTGGTTATTTCCTACACATTTTATAGTTTGAGAATGGTATCTTATTTTCTATTTTCTAGATGGTTTTGATAAAGTTGATAAAGAATAATGAATTTTTAAAAACTGATCAGGTACTCATCATCCTTGCTGAAGTTTCTTATTTTAGTGTGTCTGTTGATTAAATCTGTTCATCCAACCTTTTATTTCTTTTTTTCTCTCCTTTTCCTTTTTTATTATCTTCTTGTCTTACCCAGAAATCCCACTATATATAAAATAATTAACAGTTAACTCTTGCTCAACTGTAAAGTGAAAGCAAGATGTGTCTAAATTTTCTTTTTAAATCACACTATATGGCCCTTACAATTTTCACACGGCTTCCATATCCATTATACCATTTGTATTTTATAAACACCCCATGAGGTAGGGTGAACAGGTATTGGTTCATTTTACAAATAAAACTCCATATAGTAGTAGGGTTTTGGAGGATCACAAACTCGAAAGGAACAAAGTTCATATTCAGGTATTTTAAGCTTCAGTTATCTCGCTATAGCATGCTAACCTATATCTAGTCAAAATATATTAAACTACATGATTTAATTCAGTAATACACAAAGTAAATTTTATTTTATGTATTTATTTACTTACTTACTAACTTATTGAGACAAGGTCTCACTCTGTTGCCCAGGCTGGTCTTGAACTCCTTAATCTTCCGGCCTTAGACTTCCAAAGTGCTAGCCTTCCAATGAGCCACTGCACCCAGCCCAAAGTGAATTTTAATTTAAACCTCATACTATCCTGAAAAATAAAATCTGATATAATCCTATCATTTTTAAATAAACCTATATCTATTGACTGATATTACTTTTAAAAAAAAGTTCTAAACTTTTTTAAGGTTTAAGAGTCATATGCCTATATTAGTTGGAGTTGTAATTCTACTAAGAATTTGGGTCTACACAATGGCAAAACAGTCAGTTAATTTGGTCAGTTTAGAAAAACAGATCAGTTCTGTAGGAGGGAGGTAAATTGGCTGAGAAATAGTCAACAAATTGATTTTACTAACATTATAAGGCGGCAAGAATTTGTATTTGGTTGAGCTTATTCAAACATTTAAAAGCTGCAGCGAAAACAATATTGCTAGTCTGTCTTTTTTTTCAGAAGGAAAAACTAAGTAAACCAATTTCTTAATTGTGCAAAAATTGCCTACTGGGAAGTGACAGACTTGTGGGCAGAACTCATGAACTAAGCCCGAACTTGGTCTACCAGTCCTCTGTAATCAAGCCCCATGATTCACTCATGAAAATTGTTGCCTTTTAAATTCATTGAATGACACCTCAACAGACACACATCAGTGGATACCTATAGCACTTTCAAAAAAAGATCAACCATCAGGAAGCAATTAGGGACTGCATTTGTTTCTAACAATCAAGGTACTTTTATTCCCATTACTTGCACGTCCACTTAAGAAATGTATTACTATAAGGAACTGTCTTCTCTAAATTTTGCTATTACTTGAAATGCACACACTATGCTGACTTTGAAGGGGTACCAGGCTTAAAGAGCAGGGACGTACATATAAAGATGTAAAGGAGCTCAAATAAAAAAATCAAAGTATATCAGAAGAGGAAAACAAAAAACTGAAGTCTTTCTTAAATGCAGCTTTGCGAACTGAACAATAAAATACAGTAATGTACCCGAGCAGAAGGCTTACACAACTGTGAAAGAAACAGGGGACAAACAATTGCTCCAAATCCATTATATTACATTTGTTAGAACCGCTGGTTTCTTTTAAAATGCCACATGCTTTACAATGAAATTTACTATAAGCTAGCTAACAAAAATTTTGTTTTTATGGGAAATAAGTACTGTCAGAAAGACTAATAGATTCTATTTCAAATCCTCGAGATTATAAAATAGAACTTTTGACAAATGAAGGGAAAAAATTGCCTCTAAAACAGAAGCATCGCAGAGGCAGTGATTTCTATTTAATCTCTTACCACCAAAAGGAAAAAACAAAAAACAAAAAACACCTTAACTGAAACTAATATCGTTTTCTGTGGCAGAATATACCATGACAGCTAATAATGCAGTGGCTGTCTGTGATGAATGAATTTTCTTTTGTTAAAAAAAAAAATGCCATGCCTATTAAACACATGAACTGTACGAGTTTATATTTGGCCAACTCCTGTCCCCGCACCTGTTCATTCAGGCATTAGACCTAAGCACTTGCGAAGCAAATGAATGTATCTATACGGCAACGGGTAAAAATAAACGGGATTATTCTTGTAACACTATCACAATGATCTGGGCAAATAGAGGATCATATTCCATGGGATAAAGTAGCCAAATTAGATGTTTCCTCACGTTTTAAGACTGGTTTGTCTTATTCACCGTGTATAAAATAGCTGACCTCCATTCCAGGAGGATGAGTAGTGTGCACATTTAATGCTATTCGCTCAGGGGTTCGAACACTACAGTTTCATTGCCTCTGAGGCAAGGTTTCTAAATGTGCTACTGTCACACAGAGACCCAAGGCTCGGGACATAACTGAGAAGGAACATTGAATTCAATGGACACTATCAGCTTTGTGGGATACTCATGGCATTTCAATGTTGTTCAGCCCTTTGGAAATTTTAGAAGTTGGCTAAGTCCTTACTCTTTGTGGTAAGCTTCCATATATACATAATCTATACAAAAAGGAGTTCCCAAGGACAGGCAATTAATTATTTAAGACCAACCAGTAGTATCAATCCCTGACTCACTACTCTTTAGCAGCACTGAAAATGGGTTCCTTGATTAGGGGCTTAGCCATACGGCCTTCTTTACCGATAAAGTGTTCCTGGATGTGACACAAGGCCTTAAATGCACTTAAATCACTACACGTGATTTCATTTGGGCTTTTGTGCTCCCATCCTGGGCTATAAAAGGAATATGTTCCAGGAAGCTATTGGTCAAAAGAGGACATACAACATACAAGGGCGACCTGAACTCGTGTCTAGCCAAGCCCAGCCAGTTGCGGCTAACCCACAGACCCACGTGGGAGGAATAAATGCTTATTGTTTCATGCATTTAAGTTGGAGATGGTTGATTGTGCCACATTAACATAGCAAAATGTCATCTCAGTGCCTTAGCACATACCATTCCCTCTACTAGGAACACTTTTCCATGGCTACTGTTTGCCTAGTTAATTCCTACACATGCTTCAGATCTCAGTTTAAATGTATTGACCACAGAACAGATGCCGCAGACCAGGCTAATTCCCCTTTCATATCCTACATCTCCCTTTGTGAGATTCATCACATTTATAATTATTTGTTTCATGTCATCCAACTAGAATATATGCTTTTTTGAGGAGTGGGACCACGGTGCCTTGGTCATCGGTCTATTCCCAGCCCACTGCACACAGCAGCTAATACAGAGTGGATGTAATAAATATTCGTTAAATGATTTTTTTAAAGACAATGTGGTTCTACTATTTAATAGTTGGATAAGAAACTTAACTTTTTTGAGTTTTAGTTTTCAACAACTGCAAAATGAACACAATAATACTTACTTCCGAAAAGAATGAGGATTAAATAAATTAACCATTAACATTACAAGTATCTGATACATAGGCACATAAAAGACATTTTGTAACCCACAGCTTTTTAATATGATTAGAAAGATAAGTACATCTGCCCTCTGTCTAAGAAGGTGCTTTGTTTTAAAGTGATATTTCTGCAAGTCAAAAAAGGAAAAAATTACATTATGTGGCTACTTATGATTGTTTAATATTTCAAAGTGTTATGCTGACTTACCATGCTCTGAATTGCTTTTAGAAGCATTTTAAGGTAGAACTCGGCTAAGAAGAAACAGTAAACTGGAACCTATAAATCAACACATGATGGAAACTACTGTAACAAAAGGCGGGAATTCTGAAATGGGAATCAGGGGAAAAAATGAAAACTGTAGGCCACTGTCGTTCTCACTGCCTGTAGCTACCACGTCCATATTTGTTTTGACAAACACTTTTTCCCCGCAATCTGGTTTGCTGGTATGATGAGTGCTGTTGTGCCCATTTTACAGGTTAAGGAGCTGAGGCACACACAGAAAGGCTGACTAACATGTCCAAGCACAGCCAGGAGGTGAGCCTGTGTGCTTGGCTCACAGAGAAGTGCTCTTTTCATGCTCACGTAGTTCTCGGTAATACTGGGAATTATTAAGAAGAGGGAACAGGACACAGCATGGCAGGAAGATTAGCAGAAACATAATTCTCCTGAGAGACAGCACGGAGGCATCTGTTAGCTACTCAGCATGGGCCTAACATCCTCAGTAAGAGGATAATAAATACCTCTATGCTCCTCTCTAGGGAGATGTGAGCATTATGGCTTATTCAGAAATTTGTCCCTGTAAGAGCTTTGATAGACTCAAAGCTGAAAAGTGAAAATATTTTCTTTGCTTCTACTGTGCAAATGAGGGAAAGATTTGGTTCAGGTAAAAGAATTATTGGAAGACACATAAACCCTTTATCTGATAATGTGAGGACTGTACTCCTGAGCCCCTTGGATGGCAGTGTCGTGGGTCCCTGCCGACTTAGCACATGTTTTACAATACAGTGAAATCTTCTTACTCAGCACAATCAGAATTGGTAATTAATGGGCAAATCAGAAATGTCAGTTAAGGAAAAAAAGGGATACAGTTATGTTGTAAACATATTTTAACTTGAATAAATGTAAGCGTATTTACCAACCTGGTGGAAAGTCACGGCCTGTTCTCTCCCAGTAGATTCACTGGCAAGGGTCCAATGCCACATTTTTTTGCCTAAACCACACCCATAAGATCTCATTTTTCTTTTCTCATTTATCTTTCTTTGTAGTGGGTGAGAACTTTAAAGATACCCGTGAGCAAAATACTGTAGATTTTATTATTTTTCCTAATCTTTTATTATTAATTAATCTGGCATTATTGAGTCTTTTCAAAGCAGTCCGTTTATATTTCATTGTAATAATTCTTTCTCTCTCTTCACACTCATATGTCATTAGTTGATGTAATAGTGGAGCAAATAGCGTAGTTTTAGTAACAAGTAACACTGGCACAAATATGTCAGGGAACAAACAATTCTGACTCTCAGAAAGCACAAAACTCAACTCCTGGGAGCAGAATGGGCTGGGCCAGACAGAGTGGCCAGCTCCGGTCGGTGTGTTTTGAACACCAGTCTCAGGCCTTCCAGAGGGATTAGAGCCCTGCTTCTTCCTGTGAGTCACTTATGTGAACATTGACTAAAAGAGCCCTCATCATAGTTGTTATTGGTTAACTGTTAATATTAATCAGTGTATTTGAGAACAATGACTGGTGACAGTCCCAGGTAGGAGTTTAAATCGTATCTATCACATTTATACTCAAAGGTTTAAAATCTCGCCTCCCTACCAAATACATTCCCTGAGTCTGTCGAGTTACCTCTCCAACTAATAAGTTTGGGTTTACCTTATCCTGCTCCTGTCCCTAAAAGACTCGGTCACGCAGCAGGGAAGCCTCTTGAGATGAGGGAAGAACTAAATGAGCAAATTAAACCCCAGCTTTTTCTTCCTAGTCCTTACAAACACTGTAAGCTTTCTTATTTTCTGTCTTGCATCATTAGAAGGCAAGTGCTGTGAAAAGGAAGGATTTCATCCGCCTCATCTACCTCAGTATTCTTGGCACACCTAAGATAGCACCTGGCACAGAGACGTTATACGACAAGTGTTAGTTAAATGCATGACTAATCTTATCTTGGTGTACACAACGTAGATGTCTCCTACACTGATTTGATTTCACTTAATTGCTAACTTTTTGTTTGCCCTTTGAAAAAACAAACTTCTACACTGTTTGAAGTTTTTCAAATTACTTGGCAAAAATGCAGCCTGCAGGTTAGATTCTAATCTTGTCTAAATCAGGTCAGAAAACCCACTTTTGCTCCAGAAAACACAAAGGGCACAGTACAATGACCAGAGCTACACAACAGCTGCGCTCACAAAAGGATTTAGTATGTTTGCTCAGACCCAGCCCTCATAAATGATCTTGTTCATCTAGATAACTAAGAGCAACCAGCCACTCACAGCATAACACAGTCCCCAAGTCCAGCACACTGTGTGTCCCCTCTCAATGCACCTACTGTGCAGGACCTTTATCAGAACTTCTAATATGGGCCGTGATAGAACTGCTGATAAATAAAGAAATAAAGAAAAAATGGATTTTATATCTGTGCTTTCAAACTTTATGTTTAGTCTTGTTTAGATGCGTGTTTTATTCTGGTACACCTAGAATTGCAACTGAAAAGGGACATCAGGAAGAAGCTTTTTGTTAAAACATATTGATGAAAAAACCAATTATAGGTAGAAAGAACAACTCATTTTAAGGGATAGGAGGAAGCAATAAAAAGTTCCCTCAGAAGAAAGAAAGAAGCAGCCAGTTGGAGAATTATTTATTTTGTTTTGCCAATTAAAAAGATAGTCAAGAGTTCCATGTCACATGTCACCAGAGAGTGAACATGACCACAATCTCTCTTTTAGGCATCACCTTTCATACAGTTTTCCAAGCTAGAGCTATGGGCTTTGCCTCAAATGTTCCCTCATTTTCCACATGCAGCCGTGAAAACCTTTGAATACAGCCTTCAAAATGCCTTGCAAGTTCAGCGCTTCTCCATCGCATGGATACTGGTCCAGGCTCCAGTCCTCAGTGCAGTGGGCTGTTACAACAGCTCCTGAATGGGGTGCCTGCCAGGTTCTGTCCCCGCGCTAACCCATCTTCATGCTGCCACCGGACCTCCCTCTCCCAAAACCCCCTGGCATACCATTTAAGACTTTCACCCTGGCTCAACTCACCTCTGATGTGCCATCTCTTGTCAATCCCCTCACAACATACACTCAGATGTTTCAGGCACAATTAGGAGACCGTGGGCTACATGAGTCTGAGGCCCAGTGGAACAATCTGGAACAACTGAAAATTTGGAAATAGAGTACTTCGTTGTTTCTGTACTGGATACTGTGATGTGCCACCCAGACCCTTCAAGACCACGATGCTCCTTCATCCAGGCGCAGGGAGTGCTGGTTCACAGGCAAATCCCTCTCCAGAGAAGCCGCCTCACACACGCTTCTGTCTTCTCCCAGCTGGCAGCCATGGCCAGTGACTGGTTGAGGAGGGCCCAGAAGCCCAAACCCCCTGCCTTGATGAGGGACAACTCTGAAGACATGGGCTGAGTCCTTTGTGTCGACCACATTATAGTTTAACTTCTCTTTCTGCTCACGCCTGCTTCCCTTACTTACAGGGAACACTTCCCAATAAACGTCTTGCATAGGAATCTCAGGCTCAGGATCTGATTCCAAGAAACCCAACCTAAGGCAGTTTTATCCTTAAATTTTACTTGAAATGTTAATCTTCTATAAATAATGACTTGAATTTTAATTAATGTCCATGTTTAACCATTTAAACTTGTTTAAGGTTCCATTTTTATTCAGAATGTTTAATTAAAAGGAAAGGACATCTATCCCTTTTTTAAAAAAAAAAATCTATTCATTCTTATCCATCTCTACTGTCAGATATTGCTTAAAATATTAGAGCCAGAACTCTGTTTGAAACCTGACTCCAAGCCAGGTGCGGTGACTCACGTTTATAATCCTAGCACTCTGGGAGGCTGAGGCAGAAGGATCTCTGGAGCTCAGGAGTGCAGGACCAGCCTCAGCAAGAGTAAGACCCCGTCTCTACTAAAAAATTAAAAAATAAATAAATAAATAAAAGAAATCTGACTCCAACTTTCCCAGCTGTGTGATTTCTTTTTTTTTTTTGAGACAGAGTCTCACTCTGTTACCCCGGCTAGAGTGCCGTGGCGTCAGCCTCGCTCACAGCAACCTCAAACTCCTGGGCTCAGGCGATCCTTCTGCCTCAGCCTCCCAAGTAGCTGGGACTACAGGCATGCGCCACCATGCCC
>CAUYPO010028898.1:0-24565 GCA_963574435.1 Cheirogaleus major
AAATTAATCGGCCAACTAAAAATATATAGAAAAAATTAGCCGGGCATGGTGGCGCATGCCTGTAGTCCCAGCTACTCGGGAGGCTGAGGCAGAAGGATTGCTTGAGCCCAGGAGTTTGAGGTTGCTGTGAGCTAGGCTGACGCCACAGCACTCTAGCCAGGGCAACAGAGTAACACTCTGTCTCAAAAAAAAAAAAAAAATCCTGGTTGAATCAGTGAGTGAACTAAAGTAGATTTTGCTTTAAGAATATTTATGCAAGTATTTTTAAACCCAGTTGTCCTAAGGATGTGATGGTCCCATAGTTAAGAGTGAAGAAGGCCTAGTTTATGAAATAGTACCAATGGTACTAATTCCTTACTCTAAAAATTCAAGAAATCCTCTGCTTTCCTGGCCTGTTTCAGAATAAGGAAAATTTTCTGACTCTTTTGAATAACATGATTTAGTTTCTCCAAACACAGATGACAAAACTATTATAATGATATAGCTAAAGGTAATCTCCAACATTTATTGAAAACTAATTTGCCATGTGCTAGGTACTCTGCTAAATGCTTTATTTTTTCATTTCATTTAAATAATAATCTTAGGAGATATGTACTATTATCATTCTTACTTTATAAATGGAGGAACCAAGGTTTAGAGAAATTAACTTGTTTAGTGTTCCATACATAGAAATAGCAATGTTGGGATTTTGACGCAGGCCATCTCATCCCAGAGCTTATATTCTTTTTTTTTTTGAGACAGAGTCTCACTCTGTTGCCCGGGCTAGAGTGCCATGGTGTCAGCCTAGCAGACAGCAACCTCAAACTCCTGGGCTCAAGTGATCCTCCTGCCTCAGCCTCCCAAGTAGCTGGGACTACAGGCATGCGCCACCATGCCCGGCTAATTTTTTTATATATGTGTTTTTAGTTGGCCAATTAATTTCTTTCTATTTATAGTAGAGACGGGGGTCTCGCTCTTGCTCAGGCTGGTTTCGAACTCCTGACCTTGAGCTATCCGCCTGCCTCGGCCTCCCAGAGTGCTAGGATTACAGGCGTGAGCCACAGCGCCCGGCCGAAACAGAGGCTTAAAGAGACTGAATCACTTCCACAAGGTCATTGTCTAAGTTCAGGTTGCTGTAACAAAATGTCGGGCCAGATGCAGTGGCTTACACGTATAACCCCAGCACTTTGGGAGGCCAAGGCATGAGGATTACTTGAGCCTAGGAGTTCAAGACCAACCTGGGCAATATAGTGAGACCCCATCTCTATAAAAAAACTTAAAAAATTAGCTGGGTACAGTGGAACAAGTCCTAGCTACCTGAAAGGCTGAAGCTGGAGGATCACTGAGCTTGGGAGTTCCAGGCTACAGATAAGCTATGATCTACTGTACTCCAACCTGGGTGACAGAGCAAGACTCTGTCTCTAAAGATAAAAATAAAAATAAATCATGGACTAGGTGGCTTAAATAACAGAAATTTATTTCTCACAGTTATGGAGGCTGGGAAGTCTAAGATCAAGGTGCCAGCTGATTCAGTTTCTGGTAAGGGCACTCTCTTGGTTTGTAGACAAATGCCTTCTTGCTGTATCTTCACATGGCAGATGGCGAGATCATCTCTCTTGTGTCTCTTTTAAGGGCACTTATCCCATCCCATGAAGTCTCACCCTCTATCTATGAAGGCTCTACCTCATGACCTAATTATCTTCCAAAGGCCTGACCTCCAAAAACCACACCAGAGATTAGGGGTTCAACATAAGAATTTGGGGAGTGGGAAGACACACATTCAATCCATAGTAGTCATTATTGGTGAGAACTGAGGATCTGTATTTTTAATAAATTCCCCAGATTCTGGGGCCCTGACGGATTTAGAAAAGGCAGTTCAACCCCTTTAAGGATCCCTCCCTTAAATGTGATCTTTCTCTGTAGTTCCAGTGACTACCCCATCCAATGGACCTGACATTTCTGTAGCATTTGACCCTGTTGATCATACCTACCTTGCTGATGTCTTTCCTGATAGCATACTCCCCTGTCTGATTCTTTCCCTTCTTCTCTGTGCAGATTCCTTTTCTTCACTCCCTTGTGGGATGGCCCATCCCTGGCTACACTTCACCAGCCACACATATTCCCTGAGCATCTTCCATATTTGAGGCTTTAGCTACCTGAACCCAAATCTATATCTCTCACCCTTGCCCATTTTCTAGCTGCCTTTGGCATTTCACTGTTGACAACACTGTTAACTACCCCATTGTTCAAGCTGGAAACCTGGGCTGTGGATAAGAGCCTGGATTCTGGATTTAGAAGTCTAGGTCAGAATCAAATTCTACCACTCACTAGCTGAGTGTATTTGGCACAAGTCGCTTAATTTCTTTAAACTTTAGTTTCCTTATCTGTGAGTTGGGAATAACATTATCTTCCTTACAGTACTATTGTGAAGATTCAATGATAGAATGTAGATAAAACACTTAGCAATTTGGTTACTATTATATTTATGGAGTCCTTCCTATGTGCCAGGTACATGGATACTGGGGAGGTAGTCATGAGCAAGTCTACACTTGTGAGACCCCAGTTGGCTACTAATGTCTTACTGGTTTACCTCCGTAGTCTCTAATGTTTCCTCTTTTCTCCTTTCTTATTGCCACTACGATAGTTCCGGGTCTCACCAGCTCTTACCCAGACTGTTAAAACAGCTTCCTACCTAATATCCTTGCATCTACACAGCGTCCTGAGTTTCTTTTTCTTTTTTTTTTTGAGACAGAGTCTCACTCTGTTGCCTGGGCTAGAGTGCCATGGCATCAGCCTAGCTCACCGCAACCTCAAACTCCTAGGCTCAAGCAATCCTTCTGCCTCAGCCTCCCGAGTAGCTGGGACTACAGGCATGCGCCACCATGCCCGGCAATTTTTTTCTGTATATTTTTAGTTGGCCAATTAATTTCTTTCTATTTTTAGTAGAGACAGGATCTTGCTCAGTCTGGTTTCGAACTCCTGACCTTGAGCGATCCTCCCGCCTTGGCCTCCCAGAGTGCTAGGATTACAGGCATGAGCCACGGAGCCCAGCCTCTGTTTGTCTTTTAACACTTAGATCTGTTGCCTCCTAGGAAGCCTTTATGAGTCTTCCCTGCAAAATTATTAACTTCTTTGTCTTCTTGTGGAACTTTAGTCTTTCTTTCTCCCTTCCCCTTCTCTCTCTTCCCCTCTTTCTCTTCCTTTCACCCTCTCTTCTTTCTTGAAATATAATTTACATAGCACAAATCACCATTTTAAAGTGTTCAATTGGCTGGGTGCAGTGGCTCACGCCTGTAATCCTAGCACTCTGGGAGGCCGAGGTGGGTGGTCAGGTCAGGAGTTCCAAACCAGCCTGAGCAAGAGTAAGACCCCGTCTCTACTAAAAATAGAAAGAAATTAATTGGCCAACTAAAAACATATAGAAAAAATTAGCTGGGCATGGTGGCGCATGCCTGTAGTCCCAGCTACTGGGGAGGCTGAGACAGAAGGATTGCCTGAGCCCAGGAGTTTGAAGTTGCTGTGAGCTAGGCTGATGCCACGGCACTCTAGCCAGGGCAGTAGAGTGAGACTCTGTCTCATAAATAAATAAATAGATAGATAGATAGTTCAATTAAGTGGTGAGACTCTGTCTCATAAATAAATAAATTGTTCAATTAAGTGGTTTTTCGTATATTCACAAGGTATGCAACCATCACCACTACAAAAAGAAACTGGTACCCATTAAGCAGTCACTCCCTACTCCTTTCCTTCACCCCTGTTAGCCAATCATCTATTTTCTGTTTCTATGGATTTGCCTATTCCAGACATTTCATATAAATGGAATCATTTTGCAGCTCGTTTGTTTTACTTACCATAATGTTTTCAAGGTTCATCCACATTGTAGCATATATCAGTACTTCATTCTTTGTTATTGCTAATTAATACTTCATTCCATAGATGTACTATATTTTGCTTATCCATTCATCAGTTGCTAGAAGAACCTTATTTATATTATTGTTGTACTTACCAGATTGCTTATTGTGTATGTTTACATATTTGTGTCAATTGACAGGATGATCCCTGGAGGGCTTCAGTCAATACTCTGTGACCATCTGTGAGTCTATGACTCTTCTATTTATATTCAGTGCCTACTAGTACTGGTTTATCATAGATGTGTAATCAGTATTTATTGATGAGCCATTTTATTTCCCTTTCCAGAAAACCCGATTCTGTCTGCTTCTTCATTGTTCCTCAGATCTAAGCCATGATACTTGTGTGGAATGTCTTCTTCTCCCCTCCTCTCTTGTCTAATTCTGTCCTGCTTCAGGGGTTATCTCAAAATCTTCCTCCTCCAGGAAGACTTCCAACCGCATCCGAATCTTAGACTCTGTTGCTTCCTTTTCTGAACTCTGGTGTATCTGGGGTCTCTGTCATTCGTTAGGCACTTAATAAATGTAGCCTTACACTATCTCTTCAACTAAATTGATGATAAACCAATCAACACTAAGACTCCCTTTTTGTACACCTAATTCAAAGATGCTCTATTATGTAGTGGAATTACATCTAACAGTTTACTTAAATTCAGCCATATACTAGTGAGTGAATACACACAGGGAGAGGATGCAGTTAATTTCATTACAGTTAAAATGACTGACAGAATCTATAAATTTAAAGAATTCTTGACCATTGACAGAGGAGAAATTGCTTAGATCGCTAGGTAACAGTGGTGATGTGGTGCCTAGCATTCTATAGGGAAAAAAAAAATAGAATTGAGGGCTGTAGAGAATTATTGACTCACAAAGACTTGTTGGAAATGGTAAGGAAGGTGAGCCTCCAAGGCCTGCAAGGGATAGCCCACAAGCTGGAATCTTCATAAAATTGCTAGACTGGTCCAAGTTGCAAAACACTTAAGGAGCTTAATTTCTGAATATTGTACCCTTTTGGAATTATTTTCTGTACATATCTATCTGTAAGAATACATACATAAAACTGTACTGTATTTATATGAGGAATTCAAAAGACTTTTCAAGCAAGGGTGACTTCAACTGTGGATGATCTTTTTTCTTTTTTTTTGAGACAGAGTCTCTCTCTGTTGCCTGGGCTAGAGTGCCATGGCGTCAGCCTAGCTCACAGCAACCTCAAACTCCTCCTGGGCTCAAGCAATCCTTCTGCCTCAGCCTCCTTCCTGAGTAGCTGGGACTACAGGCATGCACCACCATGCCCGGCTAATTTTTTCTATAAGTTTTTAGTTGGCCAATTAATTTCTTTCTATTTATAGTAGAGACGGGGTCTCACTCTTGCTCAGGCTGGTCTTGAACTCCTGACTGTGAGTGATCCACCCACCTTGGCCTCCCAGAGTGCTAGGATTACAGGCGTGAGCCACCGCGCCTGGCCACTTTCCTTGATTTTTTTTTTTTTTTTACTTTCCTTGATTTTTAATGCTATGTTCTTTGGTCCTTTTCTAATTCCTCTGTCTTGTACTTTGCTGGATTATTTTTCTTTATCTGTTCTTTACATGCTGGTGTTCTCTTGGGGTCTTTCCCTCTTAATAGGCAGTATTACCAGCTGGATGTTCCATAGGCATTTCAAACATTCTCTTCTCCTTGTTTTCTCCATTAAACCCCTTGATGGCTAGCTCCCTGTTGCCAAACAGTGGGGAACTTTTTCAAGATCATGCAGAAAAATGGGAACTAATAGGGGCTGGTGGGAGAAAGTCTGGGAAAGTAACTCCACATTGAAATACTCCAAATAGTCATGTTTGTTCTAATAGGAAGATGAAGGGTTACCCCATCAGGTCTCCAAATATAGTTGAATAAAATCAATAAAAACAGAAAAGGATGCCCTGTTTATTCTGTGCTTTTCTGTTCTCGAGGAACACTTAACATACCCTGTCTAGCCCCCACTCATCAAAAGCCCACTGAGACTTGGCTCTAGCTTTGCACTCTATGGTACCCTGTTTAGTACCCTCTCTTTTCCCTTCTTCACCGTCAACCAAACTACCTGTAGTTCCATAAAAGGAACATGCTGTTTCAGGCAAACGTGTGATTAGAATATTCTTCTTTCCTGCTTTACCTTAAGAATTTCTACTCATGTTTTGCAGCTTTCAGCCGCTTCTGCGTTAGGCAGTTCCCCTACATCTCTTGGTGACCCAAATTTATTCCGTCCTCCTTCGTGCACCCACTTACTAACCAGGAACCATCACACTTTATTGCATTGTTTGCTCATTTGGATCTTACAAGGAAGGACCTGAGTCTTGTTTATCTTTGTCTCCTCAATACCTGGCATACATCTGTTAAATGACTGGTTGCGTTAGTTTCCTTCGTTGTATACATTTGGTAAAGATTCTGTCAGGGTTCCTGATCTGCTGAGCCAACCGGGAGTTTTCAATCTCACTATTGCGAAAGAAAAACCGTGTTTTGACTCTAGAGACTCTAGAGAAGGCTCCTGATTTCGTCAGAGTCACCCTCAATGGTGCTTAACGACGCTACCACTTTGCTAACCCTCACGCCAGAGGCTGTCACCCAGCGCAAGCTCCTATCTAAGGAGAGAGCCCAAGGACAGGCAAAGACATCCCACGTGTTTCCCAACAGGAACTTGGGCCCCTTTCTTAAACGTAGTTCCGCCAAGTTCTCGCTCCAATTGACATTTCTACGATCCAATTAGGTTTCGAGGCTCGTAGTGTTCCTCTGTCCAATAAAAAAAGGAATTTCAGATTAGCATCAATTTTGACCAATAGTTGAGAAGATGTGAGTTTATTAACCTATAGAAGCAGCATGGAGAATGATGAACAGCACAGTTACCCAATGGACGTGCCTACAACAGAGTAGGACTCGCCCCAACTGCGGGGGAGCTGGCGGCGGGGATCACTGCAGAACTCAGTCTCCACCCGGACTACGCCATGTTGAGTCTTGTGGGTCGTGTGGCGGCCTCTTCGGCCTCCGGGGCCTTGCGGGGACTCAGCCCTTCAGCGTCGCTACCCCAAGCTCAGCTCTTATTGCGAGCAGCCCCGGCAGTAATCCAACCTGGTAAGTGCTTTCACCTAAGGTCTGAGTTCTTTTCTGCCGCCCCATGACCTTGAGCCTGGGGCCGATTGTAGCTCGGGCCTAAAGGATCCGTGGTGCTAGGAAGATGTCGGGAGCAACGTCCTGCCTTCTAGCCGGGGGAGAACTGGAATGGGTCGTCCATGGGAGATTTCTTCGACCTAGTTCTGGCCTATTTTGGATAAAAGGTTTGTTTGACGGAAAAGGTCGGGGCAGGTGCGTTGACCTTCCTATGGTATGGGGGTACGAGCTCTCGAATAAACGGGTTTTGTGTTTGAGGATGGGAAGGCTGTGCAGGTGCTTTCTTAATTGCTGCGCACCCCTCGGTCTTGGACACGCCTTCCGCACCAGCGGAAGGAGGCCGGGCCTGGGCTGAATTCGCCTCTCCTTGCATATTGTCCTGTCTTCCGATGACCTTTAACTGTCCTGACCCTAGTTCCTTCCGATACCTTTTTGTCTATTAGCCCGAGACTATGCGGCGCAAACATCTCCTTCGCCGAAGGCAGGCGCCGCCACTGGGCGCATCGTGGCAGTCATTGGTGCAGTGGTGGACGTCCAGTTTGATGAGGGCCTACCACCCATCCTAAATGCTCTGGAAGTGCAAGGCAGGGAGACGAGGCTGGTTTTGGAGGTGGCCCAGCATTTGGGTAAGTAGAATTTGTTAGAAATAGTAAAGACCTTGCTTAGCCCAAATATCCCAAAAACCAAGCTATCTCCTTTCTATGATGATTTTTTCAAAATGACTTTCGTTCTTCTGAGTTTGCTGAAGCCATATTTAGGTACTGAGAAGGAGTCTTGGTTGACTTAGGTATTTCACACCAGCTACACTTTACTAAATATGATAACAGCCTGTCCATATGTACAATCCTATAATGCCTTTATCTAACAGGGGAGAGCACAGTAAGGACCATTGCTATGGATGGTACAGAAGGCTTGGTTAGAGGCCAGAAAGTCCTGGATTCTGGTGCTCCAATCAAAATTCCTGTTGGTCCTGAGACTTTGGGCAGAATCATGAATGTCATCGGGGAACCTATTGATGAGAGAGGTCCCATCAAAACCAAACAGTAAGTCCCTCTTGTTGCATCTGCACAAAGGAACTGCTGTTTCTTGCAGTTCTACACATTAAGGTGACACCTTCCAGTAATGCAGAATTTTCCTGCAGAGACTACTTAAAATGCTGATGTATTTGATTATTAAAATCACACAGTGCAGTTTTTCTTGAAGAAATTAAGGATGCAGAAGTTCTGACTGACAAAAATCTACTACTTAGGACTACAGTTGAGTATTTAAGGCTTACACATATGGTTTAGGTTGAAGACTCTATAAAACTTGCAGGTCTATTTCTTACTGGTATGTGAAGGAATGCTGTTAGGTTAGAGTTCAGTAAAATAAAAAACATGACAGTTAAGTTGTGAGGGAATGGGATTATTGGTTCTTGAGATAACGAAGTCTTCTTTATTGCATGCAGTTGGGTTAAATGCCAGATGACAATTTACCTAACTTAATATAACAAGGGGGAGATGAGATTGGATTCTCTAGTAAAGAGTTGGACTTGAGAGTTGATAGGGACATTTAAGGCTGTCAGTTGCTTTCAACAAGGTGAATAGATGCAATAATCCTCTCTTCTGCTTTTACAGATTTGCTGCTATTCATGCTGAGGCTCCCGAATTTATGGAAATGAGTGTCGAACAGGAAATTCTGGTGACTGGTATCAAGGTTGTGGATCTGCTAGCTCCCTATGCCAAGGGAGGCAAAATTGGTATGTTAGTGATGGGTACATATTTTTTAAACCTAATATGAGAGGGGAAAAAATCATAACTATGTTATGAGTGGGTGTTGATATCTATCCCTCACTGATGAGTAGTTTCTGACTTTCGTTCTTCTGAGTTTACTGAAGCCAGATGCCATTCCTGAGAAGGGAAAAGATGGAAGCAAAATTTTTTAGAAGTTTACTTATTTGGAAATGCAGAACTCTAATTATCTCAACTCTCCTAGGGCTCTTTGGTGGTGCCGGAGTTGGCAAGACTGTACTAATCATGGAGTTAATCAATAATGTCGCCAAAGCCCATGGTGGTTACTCTGTGTTTGCTGGTGTTGGTGAGAGGACCCGTGAGGGCAATGATTTATACCATGAAATGATTGAGTCTGGCGTTATCAACTTAAAAGATGCTACCTCTAAGGTGAGCACTGAGCTGATTGGTGTCCACATAGTACTTGTGCCAGAAAGCTGTTGCCAGCTGAAGCCATGTTTTTATATTTTCATTTGACATCCCAGAACCTACAAAGGAAATTCCTATTAGTGTTTTCCCTCCAACTTCTAATACATCATCTTTCCTCTTTGACATTAGATTACATTTCTAGACTTTTCTTTTTGGTAGATAGTCTCATCATTTGAAAGCTAATTTTGAGGGTGAGGGGATTGGAGGTGGTACATACGTCTTAATCTTATTTTGTACCTTTCACTTACACAGGTATTTATTTCCTTCCTGTTACAGGAATTTTGTCTTAGTAATATAAAAAACTATCTTTTGGCCAGGTGTGGTGGCTCATGCCTGTAATCCCAGCACTTTAGGAGGCCGAGGTGGGAGGATAGCTTGAGCCCAGGAGTTTGAGACCAGCCTGAGCAACACAGTGAGACCTCCAGCTCTACAAAAAATTAAAAAATTAGGCAGGCGCAGTGGTGCATGCCTATAGTCCCAGCTACTGTGGATACTGGGGTGGGCAGATCACTTGAGCTTGGGAGTTTGAGGCTGTGGTAAGCTATGATCATGCCACTGCACTCCAGCCTACACAACAGAATGTGTCTCTTAAAAAAAAAAAACATTAAACAAAAAAAAAAAATTAAAAAAAGATATCGACACCTGAGAGAGAGTCTGTGGTGGGTTTTCTCTCACGATTTGGAGACCTTGGGTATGTGGCTGCTATACCCCTAAGTTTTCTGATTGTGTTTGATTACTACAGGTGGCACTTGTGTACGGTCAAATGAATGAACCACCTGGTGCTCGTGCCCGGGTAGCTCTGACGGGACTGACTGTGGCTGAATACTTCAGAGACCAAGAAGGTCAAGATGTACTGCTGTTTATTGATAACATCTTCCGCTTCACCCAGGCTGGCTCAGAGGTAAGAGGGCAGGCTTGAGAGAACCTGGTTCATTTGACCTTTCTTTGGACATAGGTAGATGAGGCTAACGATGTAAACACCTAAGACATTTGTTCTTACTTTTTTCTCTTAGGTGTCTGCCTTATTGGGCAGAATCCCTTCTGCTGTGGGCTATCAGCCTACTCTGGCCACTGACATGGGTACTATGCAGGAAAGAATCACCACCACCAAGAAGGGATCTATCACCTCTGTGCAGGTAAGAAAAATTAAATGGGTGAAGGTCTAATTTCCATAAAGGCATGTAGAAGCCAGGTACAGTGGTGTGTGACTGTGGTCCCACCTACTCAGGAGGCTGAATTGGGAGGATCACTTGAGTCTAGAAACCTGAGACCAGCCTGGGCAACATAATGAGAACCAGCCTTGAAAAAAAAAAACGCATGTAGAGGCCAGGCATGGTGGCTCATGCCTATAATCCTAGCATTCTGAGAGGCCAAGGTGGGCGGATCGTATGAGCTCAGGAGTTTGAGACCAGCCTTAGCCTTAGCAAGAGCGAGATCCCGTCTCTACTAAAAAAATACAAAGAAGCTGAACAACTAAAAATATATATATAAAAAATTAGCCGGGCATGGTGGCGCATGCCTGTAGTCCCAGCTACCCGAGAGGCTGAGGCAGCAGTTGCTTGAGCCCAGGAGTTTGAGGTTGCTGTGAGCTAGGCTGACTCCACGGCACTCTAGCCTGGGCAACAGAGTGAGAGACTGTCTCAAAAAAAAAAAAAAAGAAAAAAAAAAAGGATGTAGAGAGAGGTACAAAGCCTAATTACTTACATCTTAAAAGGTGGGGTTCATGACTTCCCTGAAATAATGTGTAAAATTCTCTGAGCATGTTAAAGAACCTAAAAGGATTAAGAAACACTCATCTAAATTAATTGAAGGTATACATGTAAAGATGGATCACAAGGCAGTGCTTTCCAGCCCAAGGGGAAATAGTTCATTTTAATGGACTACCTTTGTAGTCGTGCAAGAAGGTTTTTTGTTTTGTTTTTAACTCTAAAAGTGGGTATCATTACAATAGAGTTAAAATGGAAGGTGAAGAACAAAAAGTATGATAATGGAAATTCTTCCATCACTATTTAGAGAAACCAGACAATCCATAAGCTCGCTCAAGCATTAGGGATGATCATAGGGGTCTTCTGAGGCGGACTTCTGAATGCTAAGATGGAATGAAGTAAAGAAGAGAGGTCAGAAAAGGGGATGGCTTAAGTAGAATTACTTGGTTCCTGTTGTACTTATGGGTTCTTTACTCACTTTAGGCTATCTATGTGCCTGCTGATGACTTGACTGATCCTGCCCCTGCCACTACCTTTGCCCATTTGGATGCTACCACTGTGCTATCCCGTGCTATTGCTGAACTGGGCATCTATCCAGCTGTGGATCCTCTAGACTCCACCTCTCGCATCATGGATCCCAACATTGTTGGCAATGAGCATTATGATGTTGCCCGTGGGGTACAAAAGATCCTGCAAGTGAGTATATTGCTGTGTGGGACTGGTGACCATAAAGTCATAAAGAGGAAATTTGGGGATTATATTAGGACTGGATCTTTCCTAGTCTTTTCCCTGGAGCAAGGAAAGTTGAGATCAGAAATTGCTAGTTGAGTGTTGATGGGGTCTTTGCAGAGGGGAGGGAGGTTAGGTACTTAGACTTTGGAATCCAGTTCTTTCTAATAGCACTAAACTAGGAATAGGGAGATGCTGATCATGAGGCCCTGAGTATGGTGACTTTCCCTCTATTAGCTTGTTCTCTTTCTTAGGTTTTGTCCAGATTAAAGCAATGTGAATACTCCGACTTCCCCCATCTCCTTACAGGACTACAAATCCCTTCAGGACATCATTGCCATTCTAGGTATGGATGAACTTTCTGAGGAAGACAAGTTGACTGTGTCCCGTGCACGAAAAATACAGCGTTTCTTGTCTCAGCCATTCCAGGTTGCTGAGGTCTTTACAGGTCATATGGGGAAGCTGGTACCCCTGAAGGAAACTATCAAAGGATTCCAGCAGATTTTGGCAGGTGAGATTTTAAGTGTAAAGCTGAACATAAAATGATAGAAAAACTGAAATCTTGAATGCTCATTGTGCTGTGGTCCCATTCCAACAACCGTCAAGCAATGTGTGATGTACTGTGCCTAGTTATGTTTTTTTAATTGAGAGAATAAGCTATTTATTTCCCATCAAATTTGTTTGAAAATATTCTACATTTACTGAGAGTGTGACTTAGATTGATTCTCCAGCTCCCTTTTATACATAATCCAACACTAACTGTTTTCAGTGCTAATTACCCTTCTAAATGAATTACAACCAGCTTTTAGGGAAGGCATTATTATTCTGTTTTACAGGTGAAACTGGAGCATAGAAAAGTTTAACATGAACTTTCCCAGTATCACCCAGAGTAGAGGGTAATAAAATAATATGAACTCAGATCGTATGGCTCTTGACCATGTGGTTTTTTTTGTTTGTTTTTTGTTTTTTTGGAGACAGTCTTGCTCTGTTGCCTGGACTTGAGTGCGGTGGCATCAGGTTAGCTCACAGCAACCTCAAACTCCTGGGCTCAAGCAATCCTTCTGCCTCAGCCTCCTGAGTAGCTGGGACCACAAGCATGCGCCACTATGCCCGGTTAATTTTTTCTATATGTTTTTAGTTGTCCAACTAATTTCTTTCTATTTTTAGTAGAGATGGAGTCTCGCTCTTGCTCAGGCTGGTCTTGAACTCCTGACCTTGAGTGATCCTCCTCCGCCTCCCAGAGTGCTAGGATTACAGGCCTGAGCCACCACGCCCGGTCTTGACCATGTGTTCTTAATCCGTACTGTATTGTGTTGTAAATTTGATTTGTGAGGGAAATTTAAGGTTTCTCAGATGACATGAATTCATCACATTCTGACTGGTGGTCTGAAGTGGTGAGGTATGTACACGCAGCAGAAAGTTGATATCCTTCTCCTTACTAGTTGGATTTTTTTTTTTCCTATATAGGTGACTATGATCATCTCCCAGAACAGGCTTTCTATATGGTGGGACCCATTGAAGAAGCTGTGGCAAAAGCTGATAAGCTGGCTGAAGAGCATTCATCATGAGGGGTCCTTTTGGCAAACTAAGCACTCATCCTGTTGTCCCTCTCCTTGTCCCCAATCCAGAAACCTTCAGTTTTCTCTGTAGGCCACACAAGAGCCTTGATTGAAGACATTTTGTTCTGTCTGAAGAGTATTTAAGGTTTCCAATAAAATGTACACCCTTCAGAATTTGTCTGTTCTCGGTTCAGTCAACACTGAAGTTTTTTATTCAACACTGAAGTTTTGACAATGAGATTTTTAGAATGGCCACAAGAAGCCATTTTAGCACAAAATGGGTTGTGTATGTTTGAAATTGGGTCGTTGAAAAAGAATAGCCATTCTCTTGGATTGATGAACAACTGTGCATCTTGGTGAGGGGTTTTCTGTAGTTAGTGTAATCTTACTAGGGCCTCAGCTTTGGCCCTTTTATGACATTTGTTCAGAGGACTTTGATTTTTTTGCCTATTAAATATCCATATAGCATGTCCCTACTTTTAACCAAGTAGGCCTTTTTTAGAAGGGCATATTGGAAAAAATAGGTTTTATTTATTTATTTAGAGACAGAGTCTCACTCTGTAGCCTGGCTAAAGTGCTGTGGCGTCAGCCTAGCTCACAGCAACCTCAAACTCCTGGGTTCAAGTGATCCTCCTGCCTCAGCCTCCTGAGTAGCTGGGACTACAGGTATGTGCCACCATGCCTGGCTAATTTTTTGTATATATTTTTAGTTGTCCAGCTAATTTCTTTCTATTTTTAGTAGAGGCAGGGTCTTGCTCTTGCTCAGGCTGGTCTCGAACTCCTGAGCTCCAGGGATCCTCCCACTTCAGCTTCCCAGAGTGCTAGGGTTACAGGCATGAGCCACCACACCTGGCCATTAGGTTGGTTTTAGAAATAGCCTACTTCAAGCCAAGGCAGGGGTTAATCAGTGAGTTAAATGAATTAAATTTTCAGGAAATTGTGATGAGTACTGATCTTTGTTAAAATTGAGTTAAAAGGGCTCTTTGCATCTTGGTTAGGCCTTCATTTCTTAGTGTTCCTGACTACTGCCTCCTGCCATATTTTGGGCAAGCCTAAACTCAACGTTTGTGATTCATTGAGGGTATTCAGAGGTATTAAGCATGAGGCCTAAACTGAGCTTTGTTAATATCCATTATGAAAGTTCAGGAAAGAGACAATCCATTACAGAATAGTAATCTTTAGGGTTGCTGGCTTAGCCTTCTGAACAAATAAATGGAATTAGGTCGTTTCCCCTTTACTTGAACTCACTGAAATGTGTATTGTTGGGAGAGCTATTCGCCATTTCCGTTTAAAAGTGTGTAAGGTCAAACTTGATGCCCCTTAAGTGTCCTTTTCTGGACTCAGACCCATCCTACTGCCCTCTCGTGGTGGCACTGGAGACGCTGAAAGAACTCTGATCTCACCATTTTGAAATTCTTGAAGGCCATTTGCTGGGATGTTCTCAGCTAATGACTGTTTACAAACCAGCTGGGGCTTTTGTTCTGGGGAGGAGCCTGCATCTCTAAGCCCCACCCCTTGAGGCTATCAGTTGGGTATAAGCTGGGCGGGGACAAGTAGGGCTCCCAATTCAGAGGCCCCTGGGGGTTGGAGATTGGGGAGGGGCTTTAGGAGAGGCGCCAGGGGTGGAGTAGGGGCCTCTAAGCTTCCTCTCATCTGCCTGTGACGTTTTTGGCACCAGTGTCTCCTGTGTCATGATCTGGACAGAAGGTGGAGCCCCAGAGCTGCTTGTGCCTGGTAGTTTGCTCCCAGAGAAGCTTGGATTTGGGGAAATACTGAGTTATGGGGGTGGGGACACTTCCTCTAGGTCCTGACTCTGGAGTGGGTAGGAAGCTGGTAGAGAAGCCTCCAGGGAATAGGTCAGCCCTTTCTGCTTTGTTTTCCCACGTCACTCTGATGTAAACCTGGGAACTGAAGTCCTAAAGGTCGTTTGCATCCCTCCACCCCTTCCCCCAACACGTTCACGTCCTTCAGCCTTTATCGAGAATCTTCTCCCTCTCACTAGTTGCAACTATTTATTTCCTTCCTCCTTTACCGCCCTCTTCGACCACGCCACTGGAGTGTCAACACAGTTCTAACCTTCCTCCATATTTCTCCAGCTCTGCCCTGTCCTCACCTCCTCCCTCTCTCCACCCAGAGAAAGCCCCGCCCTTCCCTCCTCCCTCCCCACCCCAGTCTGTCACACAGGGACATCACCCTACAGCAGTTCAGGCTGTGTGGTTCGCAGGAAGCATACATTGGCTTTTTGATTCTTGCTCTTTCCCAGCTCACAATTTGGGAAGATCAAACACCAGCCTTCACGTGAAGGGGGGTCCAAGGACAGTGAGGAGCTGGGTGGTCCCAGGCTGGAGTCCTGCCAGCCAGACATGGGTGAGTATGGAGACCAGCCCCGGGGAAGGCCTGAGGGATGCCTAGCTCCCTCCCTGGCTGACTCAGCAGGGGTGGGGCCTAACCTTTGCTCATTTAGGGGGTGAAGGAGGGGAAACAGGACTGTGAGGGGCGGGTGTTATAGGGCTCAGCTGGCGCGGCGCCGACCATGGGATCCTGAGCATTAGCAAGCTCCAGCTCTACGGAAGAGCCTGAGATTGTACCTTAGGCCAGGGCTTTCCCAACCCCCCTTCCCCGCGCCCCGGTGGAGTATTGCTCCTTGCTCCTCCCCCATTTAAGCTGCTGAGATTCAAGAAATATTTGACAGTACTCACTGCTAGCCTCCACAAAAGTAAAGCCCACTTTTGATCATGCTGGGAATCTTTAAAGTGCCTCCCCTCCCTCTTATTTCTCTCAGGGCTTTTAGTTCCAGTCTTCTCTCCTCCCCAACCCTGACCCACCATCAGGTGGGGGCTGCATTGAGCAGCTGCTTCCTGTTGCCCCTGAGGTTGATGCAAGAGTGGCGGTGGTTGAGGGAAAACTGGGCTAGAATAAAGCCAATTCTCACGGTCCCACATCAGCCTCGCTAGGGCTGTTATTGATGGCTCTCCCACCACAGTCACGGAGGACACTGAGAGGCAGGATTAAGGTTGAGAGGGTAGGAGGTTTTTGCCCTCATGGCTTCCTGATTCCAGAGGCTCCACAGCTGTAGAGATGGGGCCCTGAGGAGCTGAAACACGGGGAACCTGTTCACCTAGTAGGGCACTGTGCGTGACCCCCAGCATGCTCGGCCTTGAGTTCCCTCTCCCACACTCTCAGGCCTCCTTGGAGTCCTTGTGGCTCTCGCTGCCTTCTCGCCCTCCTTAGTGAAGAGGTCTTTGCTGGGAGCGCGGGCAGAGCTCTCCCAAGTCCTTCCGTTCGGACCTACCACCATCCCCCACTTCGCCGCAGAAGTTTCTGTCTCTTCCTGGGATCTGTTCTCTTCCTCCAACTGGGATCCTTCCTGGTTCTGGCCCCTAGGAGACGCCACCCGCTTCCCCCTCCCCCAGTGGATCCTTCGCGACAGCCCTCCCCGTGCGCTCGTCCTCACCCCAGTAGCTCCTGCCCCTTTAAGCGCCACCTCCCCCTCTCCACCGCCGCCGGCCCAGGGCTGGGGGAGGAGGCACCGCCGCCGCCCGGCTCGGCCACCTGCGCCGTCGCTGCCGCCGCCGCCCGAGGCCCGGCCCTGCCCTGCTCCAGGTGAGGCCTGGCACCCACTTCCAGCCCCGTAGTCCCCGGGCGGGCCGTTCTTGCGGTCCTCTGCTCCGGGATCCCTGCTGCCCAGGGATTCAGGATCTGAACGTACCCCTGTGGGAGCTGCCCTTCTTCTCTCCTCTCCTCTCCGCATCGTCTACTCGCCCATTTCTCCAGTCCTCTGCGACCGGAATCCGGAGGCTTCTCACGTCTCTCCACCACCCTCTTTCCTGGGTACCCCTCCTATCCTGGGCCCAGGATCTCCCCCTCCCCCGCGCCTTCCTCACAGAAAAATCTCCCGCGGTCTGGGTTTCGCCTCCTCCCCTCTGGAACTAGCGCTTTCCCACGCCATCCTAATCCCAGTGGGAGGGGGAATAACCGCCACCCCAACTCCTGTCTTTCCCGGTAGTAAGGGGCACAGGGGTGGGACGGCAAGGGGAAAACTACATTGACTACACTCACTATCCAGCCCTGCTCCACTCAGCCCTTCAAGTTCAACTAAGTACTATCTAAAGCTTTTCTATAGTCCTCACCCCACCCCATATCTCCCAGAGTTTGGGGTCCGACCTCAGCACCACCTACTGAGCCCAGGTGGGAAGGGCCCTCTTCTTGGGCCAAGGGTTGGCCGGTCTAGCCTAGGAACGCCTCACCCAGAATCGGGGAGCTGGGGCGCTGCCGGAATCTTGAGATTCTGGGTTTAAGGGACTGGTAGGGGAGAGTGCGTAGGTTCTGGGGCTAAGTCTCTGTGAGAGTTGGGGTGTTGGGGAAAGTGAGGTAAGCCCAGCCTTCTATTTAGATGTAAAGGAAGCCCCCACCCTCAAGGAAATACGAACTTCCAGGACCACCATAGAGAAGCCCATGGAGAAGTTTGGAAACAAGATTGTGTAATTCTGAGGGGGCACCTGCCGACTTGGAGGGGAAAGGAGAGGGGTTATGGTCCTTTTGGTGCATTATGGGAAAATCCAACCTCCCCAAAATATAGAGAGTTTTGCTCTGGGGGGGAAAGGTGTCTAGTTGGAGAGCCGTCTCCTAACTAGACCCTATTAACAGTATGATCCTGTAGAAGAAACAGGATTAGGTAAAAACAACAAAAGCCACTATGATCCATTCAGCCAGTGAGTGGAAGGGAGGTCTTTAATAATTACCTCCCTTGCCCCCCCAGGCCAGCTACATCCCTAGCTCTGCTCCTTCTCTTACATTTTCATTTCCCAGCCACCCCACATCCAGAATTAGGGGACGGGAGTGTCAGGATTTGCTTCAGACTCTTCTGAGTCATGTTCCAGGGGGCTGGGAGGAGAGGGTGGTCAGCAGTGTTGTTTGGGGTTGGATGCCAGGAGTATCTGGAAGGGGAGAGGGAAAGAGGTAGAGGGATGGAAACGAATCCCCTTCTCTCTTCCTCCTACCAGTCCCAGCTATCTGGCTCTAGAGTGGAGTCAGGCACTGTGATAGCTGACCTTGGAGTCAGGGAGGTGCACAGGGAGGGTGAGAAAGGGGGAGCAGGTGCTATTTCTCCCTACCCATTCTCTTCATTACTGGTCCACTGTCCTGGCTTGAAGGAGGTTCAGTCTATTCCCTAGACCCTCTTGTCACAAGTTGCTGATAAAATGATCATTTACTCTTTCTCCTCCTTTCTAGTAGCTTCCTAAAGGGAGGTTGGTGGGTGATGGGCCAGGCCATATCAGATGGGATTGAGGAATGTTTGGGGACATATGGGGTCAGTCTGCCCTCTGTCGTCTGGATGGAAGGAGAACCACAGCTGCTGCATGGGGTGGCTTCTGGCAAGAAGTAAACACCCAGCTGTTGGGCATGTTGGCACCCCAACCTCATCATTCCTCAGGGAGCAGGAAGATCCCTGATTAGATGGGATGAGGTGGGGTCTTCTTAGGGATGAAGATGATTGTAGTCTTTCTGCACCAGATGGGAAGAATGGATCCTGCCCCATTTTCTTTTCTAATACCAGGTGGTCCTCTCGTATCCAGCACCCTTCTTCCTAACTGCTCCTGGTTGGAAAAGTCCTAGAGGTTGCCCTGGAGACTAGGCCTGGGGCTCGGAAGGGGTGGGAGCAGTCAGTGGGGCACAGGAGTAACCGGCTCTTCCGGAGCAGAGTGGAGCCAGAGGTGGGTGTGTGTGGGTGTGGGGGAGGGGCGTGGCTACACCCGTCTGACTGTCGAAGGCTCCTCCCCCACATGCCCCGTCTCCGATTGGCTAGCTTTTCGCTTGGGGGAGGAACGTAGGAAGATTCGCCCTCATCTGTCCTGGAAAAGGGAAGAGGAAAAAAGGGGATACCAGCTCCCCACCCCCCCCTTCAGTTGTCGGTTCCATGCTCTCAGCTCTCTTCTCCACCTGCTTTTATTTTTTTATCCGGGGGATAGGAGGCATTCCTTAACAGAAATTTGCTGCATCCTTGCTATCTCCAGAAGGAAGGACACCTCTTCCCTGAGTGTGGCCTCTACTACTCAGGGACTTGAGGTCGGCAGGCTGTTAGAGGGATATTTTTTTTTCCCAAGGTGACCTATAAATCTGTTGTTTTGACATGGAGTAGAGAAGGGTTTTGGTTTCTACCTGCCTACTCCTTCCCCTGGTAATCTACTTATCTCAGCAGAGGGAGGGAAACCCCCTTTAGCCTCCTCCCCTTCTCCTCTTCTCCTTCCCTCTTGAGCCCTGTGCACTTGTGAGGCTTTCCTAAAGCGGAGTTTCTTTCTTCTCTGAGCCATTTGTAGTGGGGGGTGGAGTCTGTCCCCCAAATTTAGAAAGAACCCACCCCTCGGTGGAGTAAGGAAATCCAATCTAGACCGATGGATTTGGCCCGTGCACTTTCCTGTCTCCACCCAGTTTTCAGATCTCTTTCTCCTTGGACCCCCAGAGGAAAAGGTATTTGCTGACACCCCCCAACCTGCCAGAGTTTCATCATCCCCGCTCTGTTGCTCTTCCAGAATGTTCAGCAGTCTGAGCTATGCACAGTTCAGGCAATTTTTTTAGAATTGCATTGAATTGGTGGGAATTATCTTGAAGCTTGCAAAGTGTTGAATTGCAAAGAAAGGAAACCTGGTTTCCTTTCTAGTCATATTTTATCCACTGTTTGACCTTGAACGTGTCAGTGAACCTCTTTGGGCCTTAATTTCTTCATCTAACAAATGAGAGAAGGTTTAACTAGAAATTCACTAAACTGTAACATATGACACTGTTCCTCATCCTGGGGCCCTGCAATATTCATTTTAGGTAACAGCCAAATGCCAGTCCTATGCTAGATTTCACTTTCTTGTTCTCAGAGAGTTTCACATAGTTATGTAGCCCTGTCAGAAAAAGTACTATAACCGTAGAATAGGTGGACATTTGGGACATCTTATTTGCTGGTCAGTTTTCTGTTTATCCTCTATTCCCCTGACTCTCTTTTTCTTTTTTTTCCAACTCCTAAGTGGAACCAGACCCTCTCACTGCATTTAGGCTAGACTCAGGTCTTCGCTGTCTGGTTCCAGAGCTAAGCCTTCTTTCCCCGTGCACAGGAATCTTTCTGATGCCCAGGGCCCTGCAGATGTCACCAAGAAAGTGGTGATCAGGCAGGACCAGACTGCCTGGACAGACAGAGGTAAGTGGGTGGCAAATTTAGGCCTCTCTCCATCCCTTTACAACCTTTCCATTTACACTTTTCCACCACTCCACTTGGGAAATAACTGCCCTTGAAATTGTTTTCCTGACCCCTCTCACTCCCCTGTTAAAGTGGCACATGCTTTTGGTCCTAGAAACTGGGTTTAGTCCTTTAGGTTAACCTTGGTTGGGATATAGCATGCCTTTCATTTTGTCCTATGTAAAGCAGGACTACAGCCTCAGTGAGATGAGGGTGCAAAGGGAGCTGCCAGGTGGGCTAGGTGCAGGGTTGCAAGATACACAGCGGCGCTAGGACCCAGATGCGGGTCGGGAAGCTAGGGATGTTGGGCGCTAGGACCCTGTGGCGGAGGCTGCGTTGGGAGGCTCTCTGTCGGCTGCAGCTTCCCCGCCCCCTCCGGCTCCGACTCACTCCTCCCCCGCCGGCCATGTTGGCTCCGCTTGGGCCCCGCGGTTGAGCCGCGTCCCCCTCCCCCCTCCCGGACCCCGAACCCCAGATCCTCCTCCCCCGGCGGGCGTCTCCTCCCCTTCTGGCTCCCGGAGCGCGGCAATGTGAACCGCCTATCCCCCGGGGAGAGACGAGCCCCGATCCCGGCTGGACGCCGCTGCCTCAGGTTTGTGGGGTCTGTGGCCAGGCGACTGAGGGGAGAGAGCCTGTTTCCATCCGAGACTTCCCTGAGGGAACAGAGTCTCCAGAGCCGGCTTGAACCTCTCTTGGGGCGGGAAGCGGACTCGAGTTTATTTCCTGCGAGGACCCAACCCACCGCCGGGGTCTCCTTGCCCTAGGGGCTGGGAAGAGGCTGGGGCTGGCGAGTCAGCTGAGGACCCCGGACGGGGCCGCGGGGGCGGGAGGAGCTGTAGAGGCTCCTGGCTACGGCGGCGGCGACGCCACCTGGCTGGTGGAGATGACTCCTGTAGGGTACTCGGGGCGGAATCCCCGGGAGGGGCTCCACCTCCTCGGTGGGGGTGGGGATTGTCCTAGTGCGAGGAGTGGGTGAGGAGGTTCTCTGGGCGGGGTGAATATCCCGTTTGCGGGTAACGGGGCGTTTTGGCTGCGGTGAGTGGAGGACAGAAGAGGTTTCCAGGGGTCTGAGGGTGTCTCCCTCTGGGAGCACGGCGTATGTTCTCTTGAGCGTGGACAGCCGGAGGGGCCCTTACCGAGGGCGGTGCTGCGCTTGGCTCTGGGCCCCTCCGTCCCGGGTGAATCCCCCCACTCCAGGGATGGAGGTGATAGGGCTGATGCTTAGGCGTTTGGATTTGAGCTGGGCTGAGGGGCAGAAGAGAAGAGAATAAAGAGGGATTCCTTTCCAAGGAGATTCCTCACTGAGGGGATCCCCGTTTCCGTGGCAGAAAAGATGATATCACATCATCCCTTTCTTTCCTGGTGTTCCCAATTTTGGGGAGAAGGCAATGCCCAATAACAGCCATCTTTGTAGGGTTTATTGAAGTGAGGATTTGTATCCTTTGGGGGTCGATGGGGGGGGCGTAGCTTCCACCTCCATTAGTAGACAAACAGCCCCTCCCCCAACCTCCCGCAGGAAGTGGCCGGGAAATGGCAGCTGTGCGTTTGCTGCTGCGTCTCTTGTTGTTTTGAAATGTCCATTTTAATCAGATTTGGTTTCATTTCTGAGGCCTTCTGGGCAAGCTTGGATCCTGCCAACCATGTGGTCCGAGAGACCTTTCGATTTTTTTTTTCGGGGGATGGGGAACTTAATTTGTCAACTGGAAGTAGTCCACTGCAGTTGACTCATTGATTTTAATCCCCCTCCAGAGCATCATCTTAGTTTCCCTGTCTGGGTTTTCTGTTTTTTGTTTTTTCTTCTCTTTCCCCTTGAGCTAAAGGTCATAGAGAAACAAACTCAGTTACCCACCAGCAGAGCACCTGAGCAGGTGAGCTTTCGAAGTGAAGCAGGGTAAATTCTGAGAAGTGGAGGAGGAGGAAGGGATGGGGAAGATTTAACTGTGAGTGAGATTTTTATGTTGGGGTAAGGGACTGATTTACAGAGTGAGATTGGTGAGCTTGTTCTTCAGTGGTGATTCTAGCCTAAGGACAGTCCCAAATAAGCCTCTTATTTGACTGAGAGTGTTGCAGGTTTTACCTTCAGCAGAACCAACTAATTAGGAGAGTTTGCTATCATATGACTTACTTTTCAGTCCATTAAAGAACATTTTCTTTCTTATTCTTCTTCTTGGAGAGTGGTAAGCTCTTTCTCTCTTCTGTGCAAGGTCACACACCCAGATTTTCTGTTTTTCCCACTTGATAACTCCAGGAGATTTCTCCTATAGCAAACAGTGATGGGACTGTGTGCTGTGTCCCCAGGCATTTTCTTGCACACTGGCTTTGGTTAGGGATGAGAGTTGGCCACAGAATTTTAGATTTTGAAAGATGAAGTTTTAAGATCATTTGGACTATCTTGAAAACTACAGAAGCCTGGAATTTAAATCATCCTTTCACCATTTTCCAGTCAAAAACCTTCCATCTAGATGTAGATCCCTAGATTAAAGATCCAGGATAGTAACAGATATACATATATGATTGTGTGAAAGTGGCAGCATCACTAGTAAGATAACATCCTTGATCTTTTCACTTGGGCAGTTGGGGTTATAGATATTCCGGATATAGTAAAAACAAGTCCATGTGATGTCAGCGTCCTTTTTCTTGGCCCTCTGCTAGACTGGTTGGTTCCTTGTTGCTTCCTGATAGGGTTGATTTGACACTGATTTGAAGTTCCTTTCTTCAACCTTTGCTTACCTAAATTGGCACTTGACAGAACAGTAAATTGATTTTCTCTGTTGGGGTTAAAAGAGTGAAGAAAAGAGAAAGAGCTACTCTTTAGACCAGGGGTCCTCAAACTTTTTAAACAGGGGGCCAGTTCACTGTCCCTCAGACCGTTGGAGGGCCGGACTATAGTTTAAAAAAAACTATGAACAAATTCCTATGCATACTGCACGTATCTTATTTTGAAGTAAAAAAACAAACGGGCAAAAACACCCGCTTGTGGCCCGCGGGCCGTAGTTTGAGGACGCCTGCTTTAGACTTTTGGAAGAAATAGAAGCTAGGGTTGAGAAAATAGTGATTTCATTAGGTATATGATCAATCTGAAATCTGAATGAAGCAAACCTTCCTTTAAAGTGGATGCATTCTGCTCTCAGAGGAGTAGATTTTTTAATATTGACTGGTACTTTTTTTTTTTAAGTTTCTCCCTAAAAGAAAAAATTTGAGGTATAAAGAGAACTATGTGGGGTGACCTCAGGCCACCCAGAAATCTAGAAAGCCCTTAGGGGTTCATCTTGCAATTTTTTTTCTTTTTTCTTTTTCTTTTTTTTTTTTTTGAGACAGAGTCTCATTCTCTTGCCTGGGCTAGAGTGCTGTGGCATGAGCCTAGCTCACAGCAACCTCAAACTCCTGGGCTCAAGCAATCCTCCTGCCTCAGCCTCCTGGGTAGCTGGGACTACAGGCACGCACCACCATGCCAGGCTAATTTTTTCTATATATTTTTAGTTGTTCAGCTAATTTCTTTCTATTTATAGTAGAGATGGAGTCTCGCTCTTGCTCAGGCTGGTCTCGAAATCCTGAGCTCAAGCAATCCTTCGGCCTCGGCCTCCCAGAGAGTGCTAGGATTGCAGGCGTGAGCCACCACGCCAGGGCCTATCATCTTGCAATCTTGTGGTTCTAGAATTAGGTGTTACCAAACAAGAAGCAAAGTTTGTTAGAGTTACTGACTGGGTCTTCCTGCTGTTAACTTTCCTTGTCACCTAAAGAGGTCAAGCACCAACCTGCTAAAACAGTATGGAAGTTAGTGAATAACTGATAGGATGTTTGACCTTGTATGACATGTATCAAGTGAAGCAATAATGCCAGCATTTGTGTGTCCTGGGACATAGAGTGAAGTATAAAACTCCTGAAATATTTCCTGGGGCAAATAATCTTCCTGATTTCTTTTTTTTTTTGAGACAGAGTCTCACTCTGTTCTCTGTTCCCTGGGCTAGAGTGCCGTGGCGTCAGCCTACCTCACAGCAACCTCAAACTCCTGGGCTCGAGTGATCCTTCTGCCTCAGCCTCCCAAGTAGCTGGGACTACAGGCATGCGCCACCATGCCCGGCTAATTTTTTCTATATATTTTTAGTTGGCCAATTAATTTCTTTCTATTTTT
>CAUYPO010028899.1:0-10264 GCA_963574435.1 Cheirogaleus major
AACCACAGTAACAATAATTTCACATCCTTAGTTTATTACGTGATCTATAACTGCCCAAAGTGTCAATTTCTAGTGTTTAGTTGGATTATTTTTCTTTATATCCCAGCACCTAGCATAATGCTTAGCATCTATAAATGGACCATTATATATTAAAAGGATGGGTAGATGAACAAACAGTTGAATGGGCCGAGCGCGGTGGCTCACGGATGTCATCCTAGCACTCTGGGAGCCCGAGGCGGGCTGATCGCTCAAGGTCAGGAGTTCAAAACGAGCCTGAGCAAGAGCAAGACCCCCATCTCTACTAAAAAAATAGAAAGAAATAAATTGGCCAACTAAAAATAGAAACAAAAAATTAGCCGGGCATGGTGGTGCCTGCCTGTAGTCCCAGCTACTGGGGAGGCTGAGGCAGGAAGATCGCTTGAGCCCAGGAATTTGAGGTTGCTGTGAGCTAGGCTGATGCCACGGCACTCTAGCCCGGGCAACAGAGTGAGACTCTGTCTCAAAAACAAACAAACAAAAAAAAACAGTTGAATGGTGTAAATTATTAATGGGCAGGGACTGTGTCATCTTTGAGGTAGCATTCCCAGTGCCTGTTGGATGGATGGATAGATGAGGAGATTCATCCAGAATTTTACCCTGATCAGCAAATCTGTAGGATTCAGAGATCCATGTGAGAACTGGGTTTATTAAATAGGTTCCTCAAGGATTCCCTAAGTAAGCTTGTTTAGCTTGCAACGATATAGACTATTTTGGTCTTTGAATGATAAGACAGGTCAGAAAGGAAAGGAGGAAAAAAGATAGAAGAATTGGTTTTAGTTTTGTTCCAATTGATGTATAATCTTTCAAGACCTGTCCATGGCTATTTGAGAGCATGCAGTGGAATTACTGCTCTTGAGGGATCAAGTAGAAGACTCGCTGGCTATTTTTGCTTTAAAGTGAATTAATAACCAAACCACGGAAGCTGGTTGCATCTGCCAACTGCCCGTCTACCCTTTAATGCTGACGTTAGAGGAAGAGTCAAAACAGGAAAGGATTTAGGACCAGATGCATCTGGTCTCTACTCGTGGCCCTGCCTGTTACTAGGTCTGTGACCCAGAACCAGAAAGGTCCCTCTGAAAAGGAGGGACCTTTAACCTGACTCCAGTGTGACAAAAACGACTTCCACTTGTCAGCGTCTCTGGATCTGTGATATTTTACAAAAGGTGTTTATGAACCTAGTGCACGTTCAGCCAATGTGAGCCACCAAAGCCACAACAACGATAATGTCACATCCTTAGTTTATCCCATGCTCGGTAACTGCTCAAAAATGTCAACTTCTAGTACTTAGCTGGATAGTTTTCTTTATACCCCGGCCCCTAGCATAATGCTGTTTACAAAACAGGCTGTATTGCCCTCCATTTGTCAGGCAACTTGAGAAGAGAGATCCCAAACCAAATAGAGATAGCAGGTGTATTTGAAGCACTCATTACTTGCCAGTGTTTTTTTTAAAAATTAGGGAGTTCCATAATAATAACTATATTTTTGGCTTCTTTTTTAAAAAAGCGGATCTGACAGCCATGTGCCCTTATTCCCGTGAAGCAAGAGCTGGTAGATCAAAGAAGCAGCGTTCCACTTTACACGAGGTGTGTGCTGAGTCATCACAGACCCACCTCTCCCTACTGCTCGACACCTGCCTACCTCTGCTCACTCCCATGATCCCCCTGACTGCCACCCAGACATTTCATTTCACTCACCTGATCTAGATTTCGAGTAGATTTGAACTTACTTCCACTAATTGGGTTGGAGCACATTCTTGACTTTTTATAGTCTCTGGAACGTGGTTTCTAAAAATCAACAATAATACATAAATAGTGTTAATATCCCCAAATGGCCATAGTCTATAATAATACTTTCATTAACTCGTCAATAAACTCAGCTGGAAAGAGAGGGCTGCCTTCATAAAGAAAATTTTGCTTTTGTTTGGAGACATATTTGTGTGTGGCCTGAAACATACGAGAAACGAACGAAACAGAGATTTCCCTTGTTTGTGTCAGCTTCGCTTCTAGTAATCGATGGTGTATGACTGTGTTCTTTCTACGAATGTCTGGAAGATTAATAGTATTTATAATTATCAATATAGTTCTACAAACATGTACATTAGAGAAACCTAAACCCCCATAAATTCTTGTTTGCGTTCTAGGCGTTCAAGCAAATCATTTCGTGTTTATTAATATATTCCATGTTCTATGGGGAAGTTGTGGCATTTCCTTACTATCTACATTTTGAGCTCATGATATATATATATATATATATATATATATATATATATATGCACAGAGAGCGAGAGAGAGAGGAAAGAAATATAATAGGATGGATGAGTTTAGGGAGCTCAAGTATCACAGCAGAGACTCTCACTAGTTGTTGCCAGTCAAAAATTATGAAAGGAAAGAGGGAGAGTTTATATGCCATCTGCTTGACTCTTTTACCTTGGGAAGCCAAAATTTCTAGAATGACCTGATTATGTTAAAATTAAAACATGAATTAGATTCAAAGTGGTGTCAAACGACTGGGAGAAAGTCATATAAATCTGGGCATCATCCGAAGGCCCCTGTTGAGTCCTACCTTTTCCGCTGTTGCTTTAGGAAATCATTTAACATCCCTGGACCACGGGTCCCTTATGCAATTAAAATAAAGTGAAATAAAATAAGGTCGAATCAAGCAATATTGCTACCTCACAAGGACACTTTGAGAATGGATTGTGATAACTTCTGTGATGTAGGAATGCCAATGAGATCTGTGGTTATGTTTCCTGTGTTAGTTTCCTATTGCTGCATTAAATGGAAAACACCACAAACGTAGTAGCTTAAAACAACTTTATTATCTCATGGATCTGTATCTCAGAAGTCCAGCATGGGGCTCACTGGGCTAAAACCAAGGTGTCATCAGGGTTGTGTTTCTTTCTGGAAGCTCCTGGGAAGAATCTATTCCCTGCTCATTCAGGTTGTTGGAAGAAATCAGTTCCTTGTGGTTATGGGACAGAGAGAGGTCCCTGTTTCTCTGCCGACAGCTGTGAGTGGATCCCAGCTTCTAAAGGCCACCCTGACACCTACACCTGTGCCACCTTCCTCCATCCGAAAAGCCAGCAATGGCGGTTCAAGTTCCTCTGAGCGCCCAGTCTCTCCTGACTCCTTTTATGTCCGTGTGTTTCTTTCATTGACTCTTCTGTCTTCTTCTTCTGTTTTGAAAGGTCCATGTGACAACATTGGGCCCACCGGGATAGTCTAATGTGATCTCTCTATTTTAAGGTCTGCAACCTTTTTCCACCTGTGAAGTCCCTTTTGCCATGGAATGTAACGTATTTACAGGTTCTTGAAATTAGGATGTAGACGTCTTTCTGGAGGGTTGAGAGGAATGGATTGTTTTGTCTACTCTCGTTCTTTACTGTGTTTAGTAACTTTTTGTTTTTCTGGGAAGTCTATAACATCCATATTAAATTCCCATTCTTAAATAGAGGATGCTATAATTTGTGTGTTTGTCCTTTCCAAATCTCAGGTTGCAGTGTAATTCCCAGTGTGCTGGTGGCGGAGGTGACGCCTGGTGGGAGATATTTGGGCCATGGAATGGTTGAATAGACTAATACCCTCCCTCAGGGGAGCATGAGTTCCCACTTTATTGGTCCACAAGATAGCTGGTTGTCACACACAGCCTGACACCTCTCTCCACCCTTTGCTTCCTCTCTCTGCGTGTGATCTCTGCACATACCAGCTGCTTCTCACCTTTGCCATGAGTAGAAGCAGCCGGAGGCCCTCCCCTGATGCCCAGTCTTGAGCTTTTACATCAGAATCCTGAAACAAATAAACCTTTTTTCTTTACAAATCACCCAGTTTCAGATACTCCTTTATAGCAGAACAAAATGGACTAAGAGAGTTAATCTAGTTGTATAAACACACAAGAGTTTTATGAAGCTTTGTATACTTAAACACCTTTGGTGTCTCGTTGAGCTAGTCTATTTGATGGATAAATTTCCTACTGACATTTCTGGAAAGTTTGGGAAAGAACCCTGAATTAAGGGATAAGCAGATAGAATTCCCCCTTGAGTGATGGGGCAGGGGTGAAGATTAACAGGAGATCTAAATGGAGCCAACACCATAGGAGAGTTAGGTGAGCTTCAGGAGAGAGTTTTGCTTTCCTCTAAGCGTTTCTCAGACTCCCTGCAGATGGCATGGCCCAATCCACTGCAGCTGAGTGGAACTCCCAATGGGGTCGTGAGACATGAGGTTACAAAGTCACCACTGCCGGGAACCTGGTCAAAATGTCAAGACGGTGACACTTCTCACACATGTCTCTCCCGGATCCCACCTTGTAGTAACTCATTTTCTTCTTTCCTTTGTAGCAGGATAATGCTTTGATCATGCTAACTGATGTTTCTCAATCACCCTGCCCCCAATGAAGATCTTTTATTCCCATTTTAGCCCCCAAAATTCCTGAGTATCTTGCTTTCATTGCATGAGATCTCTTTAAATGACAGGGCAGAAATGTGGAGCATTTCCTCAAAAAGTCCCTTAGAAAGCTAAATGAGAAGTGACTGCATGAACTAGCAATTCCACTTCTAGGTCTATACCTCGCTCTCACATTGTCTGCCCGTGAAAGGCAATGAAGCTGTAGTCTGTAGTAGTAAATAGCTTGGGATCTGGAGTGTTGACTACCAACTTGCTGAAAAACTACCAAAATAGCCTGTGGTTAAAACAAAGTCACACTCATGGCTTACAGCAGTAAGAGAGAATACCACCTTTACAAAGTCTCAGTGTCATCTCAGGAGAGGGAGTTCGAAGGCAGATATTTTTTAAGATTTGGGAGTCTGGGTTAGGGAACTTCTTTCACTGGGGGAAGTTTGATTAGAATTGGGCAAAGTGGGTGATAGTATAGTTTTGGTGGATACAGCAAGGAAGATCTGAAACAAGTCTTTTTGAGTACACAGTCATTTGCTTAGAGGACTTGGCCCAGTTGAGTGATCAGTTGTTCTGAAAAGGGGCTATTTACCTTTATGGCAACTTTTCCCCCCTGATTTATTGTTCAAATAAATGGATTTTCAGGCAGTTCCAAAACAAATTGTAAAATTATTTGTGACTTTATCTTCCTGGGCAAGAATTTCTTGGGATAGTAAAATCTCATTAGCGTGGACAGTTTTGGTTTCCTTGATCCTGTTAAGCTGGGTGGTTGCAGGCAGGTTGTTCTGAGTTAGACTCTTTTAGTCTATGGTGTACCGGCTGTGTGCGGGGTCACTCTCAACGGAGTTCTGTGACACCTAGGGACGGGCTGCTTGGTGGCATTACTTATAACCATATTCCCAGATAACTTTTGCTTATAATGTCATAGGCCGTGGTAAAAGGTCAAACTCATCTGCCTCTTCCACCGTCCTTTGAGTTTTAGAACCAAAATAGCACACGCACGGAGCTAGCTGTAAGTCATCCCAGTATTCTGCCATGGCTTACAAACTGGAGTCATAATCGGTGCCGTCAGAGCCTTGCTCTGTTGAAATTACAGTGTCTATGTCCTAAGTCGGGGTTTGGTCCGAAAGGGACCCTTTTTCTGCTTAGAGTACCTGGAAGCGTCCACCTCCCCACCCTGTCCTCTCAGGTAGGCACTACCATTCCTAGAGATGTTTTGATCAGCCCACCTTTCCTTCCAGCATCTTACATGTGCATCATGTGTACAAATAGTTCCTCCAAAAAAAAATCTACAGTTGAATATAGTAGCCCCCACCAAAAAAAAAAAAAAAAAAAACACACATAGAAATAAGCAAAGTCCTCCTCCAGCCCCAGTCATCATGCACGTTCATAAGTGTGTTTCCCCTTCCTGGAAAAAAGTTCTGGCTGATCTTGTTTATAGGGCTGTAAGAAATAGCTCATTTCCCATCGTTAAGAGTAAAAGTGGTTTTGTTGAGTTTTTGAAGTGAAACCTTACACACCAGCGTTTGGCTGATGGTGGAGCCCACGGAGTAAGCTCTGTACTGCTTGGGAAGTGAGTTAGCACATGCTTTTGAGTGCCATGAATTCATGTTTAGAGTGCTCTGGTGACATTGAGTAGGGGCTCTTTGGGAATTACCCTGTTTCCCCGAAAATAAGACAGGGTCTTATATTTATTTTTCCTCAAGAAGACACCCTAGGGCTTATTTTCAGGGGATGTGTTATTTTTTTTTAAATACAGTACAACAAATATACATTTATCCCAATATAGTTAAGTTGTCTTCTTCTGGAACATCATCCTAACTCTCCAAACCCCGAATTCCATCCTGAATTTCTTGCGACTCTATTTCCTTTAGAACCATGGGCCCCGATCTCTCATGTCGAGCCACAGAGCTCTCATGGGGCATGTGAGAAGGGCTGCTCGTCTTCCTGACCGCTCCGTGACGAAATGCATGGGTTGTGCAGATGCGCTGCGTAGCCACGCCCGTCAGTAGGTCTTATTTTCGGGGTAGGGCTTTTATTGTGCAAATGCTTAGAAATCCTGCCAGGGATGATTTTATGGGTAGGTCTTATTTTCGGGGAAACGTGGTAGCTGAGGTTTTACAGAGTGAGGGAAATAAGAGCGGCCCCTTCAAAGACGTGTAGCCAATTGCACGCCTGAGGGATGCAGGCAGAGACAGGACTAGTCACCAGTCGGGTACACAGAAATGACTTTGCGAGTTGTTAAAATACTAAGTGGTGACTTGGTCTCATGTGTTAAAGTTCACCCCAAACAGCACTAAGGCCAGTAGATGCGCCTTCCTTACAACCTCTTCAATAAACACTCAACTCGTCAGACGCGGGGGCTATGTTCAGTTGCTCTGCTTAACCGTGCTCCTAAGCATGACAGCGAAGAAGAAGTGACAAGCTCAGAACAAGGAAGACAGAAAGACCGCGTGGTGGGTAAATAATGAGAAGTCTACATTTCTCATAAATAACAAACGTGCTCTCGATTTATCGTGCGGCGATACCGTAACAACAGAGCCTTCGCGATGACTGGGTGGGATCTGAGGTCCTTCATCTGAGCGTGGGGGACGTGATGACGCCGGCCATTCGAAATCACACTCCAAAAGGGGGCTTTCACACGTTGATGGATGTGCATCGGAAAGGCAAGCGGCTTTTCGAAATTGCCCTGAAATCATTTATGCTTCCATAAGAAGCCAGCGTCGAAGTTGGTAAATAGTCAGTTACATGACGTGTGTCCATATTTCCCGGTGGTTAATTTGTTTTCCCCATGAACGGTATAGATCACCGTGACCATAAATGCCGGTTAACAGGATTCAATCAAGAGCGCCCGATGACGGTGTCAGGACTCTGGCACGAGGGGGCGGAACCAGTCGCTCTTCTCTTTCTCATCACTGTTATTGTCACAGGGTTGAGTGTCATTGCCACTCGGAGTGATTGTCTGTAATGAAAGGAGGTTTGAGCAAAAGACTAACTGATGTGCTTTGTAGTCATTGCCTGACAGCACTGTGGCGAAACTACCGAAGACGTTCCAGATACCTTGCAAATTTCACCGTCAAGCATCTTATTAGGCGTATCTAGCCTCGCGAGCATTTTTTATAACGGAGCAGCCAAGATTTATGGACAAAGGTTGAAATGTCTTCTTTCGCTGGTGTTTAAATTTGTGTCTAAAAACATCTAGAGCTACAGTCGCCCATAGGATTATTTTAGCACAGAAACTACTACTGATTCTTCTGCGGGAGCTTTGCCAAGTCCAATCTGCTTTCTCTGCCTGAATTTTGTCTTTCTGAAAAATGAGGAAGAATTAGTAGATCAGTGTTCACAGGTACGGGCTGCCGCTCATTTGTGAAGAGGTGATTTGGCAGAGATGGAAAGCACGGGCTGGAAAGGCAGGCTGTCTCGGTTTAAATGCTTAAATTCATTTCTCTGCCCAAGTGGCTCAGTCAGAGAACTCGCTGGACGTCGTGATACTGTCACCTTCTCTCTGACACCTCCTTGTCTCGTGCATGCCTCCCGCAATGCCATAGTCCACCACCAAACTGAACACTGGCCACCGGACACGTTCTGCCTGCCTTGTGAAGACTTGGCTAAAGCATTTCCTCTCTGTTAGCCTCCCCGGTGGAACTCTCCCTCTGGGTGTGTCGATAGTATTTCTCTAACCTCTTCCACGAAATTCTCTGTAGCATTGTTCCTCCTGGGGCCTAGCAGTGGCAGCCACCAAATTACTGCTTGAGAAAGAAAACATAAAGTAGAGAAAAAACTCAGATCTCTTCTCTGCTACCAGCTTGCTTTTTGCAGAAAGCTCTGCTCCTACAGCCTAGAGAGAAGGGTCGTTATTTCCTTTCCCCTTTCCTGACAGAGTCTCACTCTGTTGCCCAGGCTAGAGTGCCATGGCGTCAGCCTAGGTCACAGCAACCTCTAACTCCTGGGCTCAAGCGATCCTCCTGCCTCAGCCTCCCGAGTAGCTGGGACTACAGGCATGCACCACTATGCCCGGCTAATTTTTTTCTATATATGCTTTTAGTTGTCCAGCTAATTTCTTTCTGTTTTTTTAGTAGAGACAGGGTCTTGCTGTTGCTCAGGCTGGTCTCGAACTCCTGAGCTCAAACGATCCACCCGTCTTGGGCTCCCAGAGTGCTAGGATTACAGGCGTGAGCGACCACGCTCAGCCCAAGATTATTATTTTCAAAAAAAGCACCCACGAGAGTATGTGGCCTGAGGTACCAGATTTAGCCGTGTTAGGTAACTTCTTCGAGAACGAACCCTCCACTAAGCACATGGCTTTGGAGCAATTCAAATGGCCTGCCTCTCATTTTGATTGTTTCTTTCTCAGATGTGTGTTTTTATTCTTCTTTTTTTTTTTTTTCCTATTTGCTGTGAACCACTCAAAGAAACATCATATATTCCCTTTTTAAAATGCGTCTTTTCAAATCTCATTTGAAGTATTGTGTGTATTCCTTCTTCTAGCCGTTTCTGTTGGAATTCCTGATTTCCCTCTCTCCCTGTGAAGCCTGTATCTTCCATGTGAAAAGTGAAATCACATAAGAATATATTCAGCAGATTTTGTTCTATATCAATTCCTAATCTAAAGCATGGTATCAGCTGGGCGTGGTGGCCCACGCCTGTAACCCTAGCACTCTGGGAGGCCAAGGCGGGAGGATCGCTCGAGGTCAGGAGTTTGAAACCAGCCTGAGCAAGAGCGAGACCCTGTCTTTACTGAAAATAGAAAAAAATTAATTGGCCAACTAAAAATATATAGAAAAAGTTAGCCGGGCGTGGTGGCGCATGCCTGTAGTCCCAGCTACTCGGGAGGATGAGGAAGGAGGATCACTTGAGCCCAGGAGTTGGAGGTTGCTGTGAGCTAGGCTGATGCCACGGCACTCTAGCCTGGGCCACACAGTGAGACTCTGTCTCAAAAATAAATAAATAAATAAAATAAAGCATGGTCTCAAAGGATCTTTGATGACTAGTTGTTAAATGGCACAATCTTTGTCCTTCCCTGTGACCACATTCGCCTTCCTTCCCAAGGAGCAAAGTTCAAAGTGTCAGAAAAGATGACTTCATTAATGGGGAACAATACCATCCCCACCTTGGGACTTGAACTTGGCAGCCCTGGTTTCTTTGTTGTGCCTTGTGCCTCCCTTACCAGCATCTTTCTTTGTTCCACTCACCAGAGCTCATACTGACAGCACATATCAGAAACCGTGGATTTGCAGGTTTAGTCTTTCCCAAGCCAGCTGGAGAGAAATCTGCGGGTGCTGCTGACCTATGGAAATACCATGTGTTCCTGCTGTCCTGCCGTGTTTCCCTGAAAATAAGACAGGGTCTTATATTTATTTTTCCTCCAGAAGATACGCTAGGGCTTATTTTCAGGGGATGTGTTATTTTTGTTAAGTACGGTACACCAATCTACATTTATTCTACATTTATTCAAATATAGTGAAGTCGTCGTCTTCTGGAACATCATTATAACTCTCCAAACCCCGAATTCCGTCCTGAATGTCTTGCGACTCTATTTCCTTTAGAACCATCAGCCCCAATCTCTCCTGTCGAGCCACAGAGCTCTCATGGGGCAGATGAGAAGGGCTGCTCATGTTCTTGACCGCTCCGCGACGACATGCATGGGTTGTGCAGATGCGCTGCGTAGCCACGCCCGTCACTAGGGCTTGTTTTCGGGATGGGGCTTCTATTGCTCAAATGCTTAGACATCCTGCTAGGGCTTATTTTATGGGTAGGTCTTATTTTCGGGGAAACATGGTAGGTGGATGTCTTCCCTGCTAAGTGCTGGGCTCTGTTTCATCAGTTTTTGGGATGCG
>CAUYPO010028901.1:0-21784 GCA_963574435.1 Cheirogaleus major
ATGGAGCCTGAAGATATGACTGAATCGCTGCAGTCTCGTGATAAAACTTGAACAGATGAGAAGTTGCTTCTTTATGCATGAAACAAAGCGATTTCTTGAGGTGGAATCTACTCCTGGTGAAGATGCTGTGAACAATGTTGACATGACAACAATGGATTGAGAATATTCCATAAACTTAGTCGTCAAAGCAGCAGCAGAGTTTGAGAGAACCGACTTCAATTTTAAAGGCAGGTCCACTGTGGGTAAAATGCTATCAAACAGCATCGTATGCTACAGAGAAACCTTTCATGAAAGGAAGAGTCAGTTGATGTGGCAAACTTCACTGTTGTCTTAATTTAAGAAATTGCCACAGCTGCCCCAACCTTCAGCAGCCACCACTGGGATCGGTCAGCAGCCATCAACAACAAGGCAAGACCCTCCACCAGCAAAAAGATTACAACTCATTAAAGGCTCACATGATTGTTAGCATTTTTTTTAGCAATAAAGTATTTTTTCATTAAGCTGTGTACATTTTTTAGACATAATGCTATTGCATACTTCATAGACCACAGTATAGTGTAAACATAACTTTTATATGCACTGGGAAACCAAGAAATCTGTATGACTCACTTCATTGTGATATTTGCTTTACTGCGGTGGTCTGGAACCGAACCCGCAGGATCCCCATGAGGATCGATGAGACGCCCCATAGCACAGAGCCCAGAGGAGGTGCCCAGTATGTGACACCTTCTGGTCTTTCATTCCTATTCCCCGAGGCCAGTCTTTGCTTCTCCTACTAACGCCCAATTAACACTGCTCCTGCCACCATCCTGCCATTCAACTGCATCTGAATGGACCCTGCCATCGAGAGATTAAAATAATTTCTCCAAGTATCACTGACAAGTGATTACAAGAATGACCTCCTCTGCATGTGGATTGGACATGTCATCGCTACAGAAGGATTTGCAGAAAATGACTAATGTACGGATCGTGTGATGACAACGTCAGCCACAGACCTCCCTGTGGACATCTGTTGTTTGTGCCCGACCAGGCTCCGTTCCTCCTCTGGCAAAGATCTCGTAGTTTTCCTCTAGGGAATGACCTCTAACCCCTCTCAATCCATACACCTGGGGGTGGGGGGTGTTGATTTCCATCACCTCCTACTCCCTACATGTATTTTTTAATTCTATTAAAAGGCTTTTAAAATGTTTCCTTGAATTTATTGAAATAACATCAATATAGCCAAGATTAAGATGAATTTTTTTTAAAAACATATAAGAATGTACAATGTTTTACTTAAGATGCCATTGAAGTACATAAACAAATAGGTGACCATGAGAGGCCAATGAGCATCTTGCACTCCCCCGACCCCAGACATAATGACTAGATCAGGTGTGAGTGAGCACAGGATCTAGAGGTTGATCCAAGGAGATTCAGTCCTTGGACCTTAATTGGGACTACTAAAAATGTATGTATATATTTGATCACTTCCCACTGGGATTATTGACCATAGACATGAGCTCTCCTGTTACTAAGAGGGGTCATTACATGAAGACAGTTTTCCCAAGAGTGAAGCCAATAGAGAAAATAACAGAACCGAGAGATGAAGGAAGAGAGATATCATTTGAATTCCAGCCTGATGGTATTATAATTCCATCTTTGGACTTTTCTATTCTATGAGCTGAAGCATCTCCTTTGTCGCTTAACCCAGTTTGAGTTGGGTTTCTATCATTTGCAATCTGACTAATAGGGTTATCATCATCATTATCACCACGTTTTGTTAAAATATGGGGACAAGGCTTTAAGATTTTTTCACTGCTAACTTCAGCTAGATTCTCCTCGAAGCACAGTGTCATTGTATGATACCAAAGTAGTGACATAATACAAGTATTAAAGGACTGAAAGTACTGAGAGACATTTTATCCCTTCTTATAAAGTGAGCAGTAGCCACTTTGATGTGACAAAGGTGTTTAACCAGGCTCACTCAGCAGGCTCACGAGGAATGGGACCATCAGTTGGGTTACAAAAGGAGAGCATGTGAACTTTCCGACTGCAATTACTGATAGACCATAATACCACACTTTCCAAATCTTCTGCCTTTTACCTGCTTAAAAGATGAAGTTAAATCTCATAAAACTATTTTGGTTTATTATATAGATTTTCTCCAAATGGGGAAATGGCCATTTTTCTCACATCAGTTAGAAAGGAGATGGTGAACATCAATTTTTTAAAAAAATCATTATCTGGAAAAAACCTACTAGGATATATAGCTGCTTACAATCATCTACACATAAACGTTGTGGGATGTAGAGACTCTTGGAGAAAGATTTATAGATAAGGAAGTCAGCTAAAAATGTACACATTCTAAGTTGTTAAATAAATATACTCACTTCACTAGCCATTTCAGATGCTCGCTTTGCTCTTTGAATATCAAGAACTTCTGAATTAAGTTCCATTCCTTTCCCTTTTATCTCATTTTCCAAATCTTTTTTATATTCTTTCTGTAAGACAAGAATATTATAGTTCACAACTCACCAGGAATCACTTTAATCAGTATACTATTTCACATGTTTTCTAGAGATCACAGAAAAGAGAAAATATCACAAGGACGGAATGAATCAGACTGCTGAGTGTTTGTTCATGCGTACTTCCCACAGACACTTCATTTTCCCCTCTGTCAAGTTCAGCGTGGCTTCCAATATTCACAGTCTTCTCCCTTTCATACTTTCTCTCAATATGTTTTGGTACCATAAACCCCACATTTTAAAAAAAAAATGTCTTCCCATTAAATGGTAAGGAAGACGTCAAGAATGAATGCTTCTTATTAATTATTTGAAGTATTTTTGGAATTTGTCTATAAAATATGAATTATCAAAAAGTAACATAGTTGAAAAAGAATGAAAAATTACAAAATCAAAAGGACTGATGTAGCCAAAGTTAAAAACCAAAGTTTCCATTTTATTTAAAGGTTTGTAGAACCAAATAATTCCCTACATACTTATAATACACCGTTTGAATTTCACCTATCTTACTATCACATTTTAAGTGGATCCAAATGTCTTCTGTGAGTACTTATGTATAATTTTTCTCTGCTAATGAATTGCTTTTTTCTTACTTAATTGCATTATGAAAACAATAAATATCCTATTCCCATTCAACTAGGTTGTATTTATGACTAACTTGTCAGAGGAAAGACAAAACTTCCTTTAATGTTAAAAAATCAGGATCCAGTTAATTCTAGGGTTCGTTTCATGTTATTTTCCCTTAGTCCAGTATAATTAGATTAGCCTGCCCTCTGCTCAACTAATAGCTTACTGGACATTGGCATGGCCTGCTTATAATTTTGGAACGATCTCTGAGTCAAATGACCCAGGAGAAAGAGATTTTCCACATTATTTGGTTGTGTGATCTTCAGGAGGGCTTTTAAGTAACTCAGCCTTGATTTCCACTCTGGCAAAATGAAAATAAGAACACTTGTTCCACCAATGTCAAAGGGCAATGGGGTAAATCAAGGAAAATGAAGTATAAAATGATACTCTGAACACTCTAAACAGCGATGTAAATGTAAAAACTATAAAGAAAAAATTGCAAAGTCCATTTGAAGCTAAATGCTCACCCTTAGAAAGTGATAATGCCATTAAGTCACCAAAGGTCCTTTTTTCAACTAGATATCTCTATAACTTTTTTCAAGTTAATCTTTTAAAAAAATTTTCTAAATTTTTTCATTGGAAATTGACAATATTTATGGGGTGGGAGGCAATGTCATAATTTATGAATACAAGATCAGATAATTAAATCAATATAATTATCATATCCATCACCTCAAATACTTATCACCTTTTGTGGTAAGAACATCTGAAATTTACTTTCTTAGTATTTTTGAAATGTACAATACACTATTATTAACTGTATTCACCACACTGTGCAATAGATATCAATAAAAACCCTTATTCCTCCTGCATAACTCAGCTTTTATACCCTTTGACCAACCTCAACCCCAGCCTCTGTAACCACCTCTGTAACCACCATCTCTGCTTCTATAAGTTCAATTGTTTTAGATTCCATATAGAAGTGAGAACATGTGGCATTTGTTTTTCTGTGCCTAGCTTATTTCACTGAGCATCACAGTCATTATGGACTAATTGTATATGTCCCCCAAAATTCATATGTTGAAGCCCTAATGCCCACTGTAATGGTATTTGAAGGCAGGACCTTTAGGAGATAATTTGGTTTAGATGAGTTTGTGAGGGTGGGGCCCCCATAATGGGACTAATGTCTCTATAGGAAGAGGGGAGTAGAGACCAGAGTTCTCTCTCTGTCTCTCTCCCCAGCTCATCTGTGAGGACACAGCAAGAAGGTGTCTGTCTGCAAGTCAGGAAGAGAGCCCTCACCAGGAACCAAATCTGCAGGCACCTTCATCTTGGAATTCACAGATTCCAGAACTTAAGAGAAATGTCTGTTGCTTAAGCCACCCAGTCTGTGGTATTTTGTTATAGCAGCCCTGAGCAGACCAATATGATAGTCTTCTGGGCCTTTTCCTACCCTGATATATACATTCTGAATCAATAAGTATAAAATAAGACTCACTCAAAAAGAAGAATGAAAGAAAAAGGCATGGCATGTATTAAAGTAATGTATAGATATCAAAATAGATCTCACATTGTCATTTGTATGCAAATGATGAAAATATTACCCTTTAAAAATTCATATAAATGTGCATTTTTTAAATGGAAGACATTAATAGAAAGACGTTGCCATTTGATTAGCCTTCAACTTCAAAAATTTTTGTAGGAACTAGAAATGTAAAGAGAACGTAGCAAGAGAACTCTCACAGAAATTATATGTCTATTTCAACACAACATACATTATGACAGTGAATCACATTAAACTTCTAAAACCATTTAAATGGCATGGCCAGTTGCAATTTGCTTAGTAACGAAGAATATGGTGATGTGCTTCAATATAGGTAATTATGCTCTTATTTATTTCACCAATTTAAGACATTTCTTTCAGGCATAGTTTCTTCAGTTCAAAAATTCAAGGTGAAATGGAATTTTACTTTTATATATATAAAATATATAACTTATAAAACATAACATATATTATTATTATATTATATATATTATATATATTCCATGAGTATATATATCCCATTTATATTAAGGGAACACTTTCTCTTTAATATAAAGAGAGCATTTAAGCAGATTTGGAAGAGCTCTAACTTACTTTTCAGCTACTTAAAAAAAAAAAAAAAGACAAATTTTTAAAAAGATGGACTGTGAGCATGATATTCTTAATTGTTAGATTTAAGGACTTAATGTTCAACAAATTTAAAATATTACTTGTGAGCCAAAATGTACCATTCAGTTTAGGGGGGAAATCATGTAGAGAAAAAAATGGAAAACGGACGTGAGTTTCTCTATTCTCTATGCTAAATATATTATTTTTTCCCTACTTAGAACTCAAACTACTTATAAATAACTTCCCCTTTCTCCAGACCTTCACAGGTAAGCAAGCACCACATTTCTGACACCAAATGTCATGGGGATGTGGCAGGGAAGCTACAGAAAAAGTTAATTCCAAAGTATGTTTTTATAATAACTAAATTTGAAAGAATCACGCTTGTCCCACCCATATTCAAAATATTTTTTTTGAAACCCACAGCTAAAAAGCTAGAAAACTACTCGTAGAGCCTCTAAGCAACAACTAAAACACAAAACCTAACCATTCTTCAAGTTTTCCCAGGAAATCTGGGTAATTTCTTCCCTCAACTTTAGACAAGAATGTTAACACACACCTTTCTGTTTTTAATGAAAACACAAAACTTTATTAATAAAGGTCAAAGTGCGAAAAAGAACACTGGGTTATTTATACCTCAAACACCAAATTAGTAGAGAACCAAGTAAACATCTGAGTTATTCCTTTTATGATTATTGAACAGTAAACAGCAGGCTCATACCTCCCTCAGAAGGCTGGTGATGTACTTCACATGCAGAAATTCTGGAGTCTTGTCTAAATCCAGCGATGACCTTCCTTTAATCTCCTTCTCAAAATCCTCTCTGTAAATTTTCTGTTAAATAAGACGACATAATTTTAAGTTTAGGAAATAGTAGTGACCATTGACATGATATTAGCAAAAGAGTTTCCGGAACAAAATTGATGTTTTCTTATTTAATTCTATCACCTAAGGGTCAACTTACCAACAGGAAACAAAAAAGTTCAACATTATTATAAATTTTGGAATTCTACCAAACAAAAGCATAATTATTACAACCTTCCTCTGGTAAATCACTCAGAGCGAGGTTGTTAACAACTTACCAGTAGTCTGTGATTAACAGCTCATTTTAGGAGGGGAACCAATATGATTGGCTATTTGACTGGATCACCTAATTCGTTTACTCAAAAGTGTGTGGATTCATCACTGGAAGACAACCTGGTGGCTGGGACCCATTCCAACCAATGTATCCATCATCCTTCTCACTGTCAGTCTTTTGGGAACACAAGAAATACTACTTCTAAAGTGTAATGAAGGCTGAGTTGGTGGAAGGAGAAATTTTCCTTTAATGAATTTGGCACTGAGAATATTCCTCTACCCTCTTATGGAGTTTGATATGAATCAAGTTACATTGTGAGGAAAATCTTACCTGAAACCTGAAAAATCCTTCTTTAGGTGGGATTTCACAAGACATGAAAGGTCATCTAATTTCTATGCACTTGAAAATCAGTGGTAATACATGCTGTATGACTATAAGACAGTCTCTTTAACACATTAACTGCCTTGTGAGTTGTATTTAACTCACACTAGTTTTGAGCCCAGGGCCTTGTAAAGCATATGAAGACTCAATTCTCCAAAACAAATTCAATAAATATGTCGTGAGTCACATACAACTCAACTGGTGTACAGTGTAAAAATTGATTCTAGCGCCACGTGAGTTGCACGTAACTCATGCACAGAAAATAATAAAAAATAACAAATTTTTCATTATATTAGAAAGGATCATTTTATTTTTGAATTTTTTACTCTATTTTCATAATAAAACACTGTGGCCCCAGGGAAAATTTTTTTTTCTAGTGCAGTGGTTAAATTTTTTTTATTGTGTTAAATCACAAAAATATCTATCCATGTGAAGGATTTACTCAACAAGGGCCAAGATTTCACCAACCAAATGTTTCATTCAAAATTGCATCACAACAATGATATAAATAAATAAATTCTGCATGCGCTTATCACTCATGCAAAATGCATAGCTATTTCCAGGTTCATTATGCATTTATTACAGAGATAGGTAATTGGATAAATAATTTCTCCAAATCATGAGAGAAAACAGAAGCTTATTGTCTCCTCGTGTAGCATTTGTGTTAAGTATGTACAGCTATTTAACAACGTGTGTACAGCCACAAGGAAGGGGCACAAAGGATGTTCTGCTAACCTGACAGCTAATTAAGAAATTGCATTGAGAACATTCTGAACAAAAGAACTATGGATGTACCAAGAACAGTGATGAGAAACTGTCTTCTTTCCTAAGTAGAAACAGTGGCGATAATATGGTTAGAAGGGCATTTCCAGGTCAAAAAGGACTTTTTAAATGGTGAAATATAAATACATGGGCATTTATTTATTATTTATTTATTTATTTTGGCTATTTCACTTCAAAAAGCCCTTCTCTGAAAAAAAAAAAACTATTTTACTAAAGTCAGTCATGAAGGGAGGTTGATTATGACTAGTGTTGGCCAAAATATAGAACTAGAAAAAAATCTGAAAAACCTTTGATATGCCTTTTGTTAGGAAAGCTATATTTGTGAAAGAAGATAAAACATTTCAAAGCCAGAGTTAGAGATTTCTTCTAGAAAATACACAGATTAAACGTACATCTGACATTAGAAGAAAGTGAGATAAACTTAATTACAGGCCATCGCAAAGATATCGGTGGCTTTTTCTGAGATCATAAATACTTAGCTTTACCCATAGGAGGCTCCCCAAGAAAACTTCATAGGCAAGCCTACCTCTAGAAGGAATAAAAACCATCTCTAGCACTGATGGTTCGTTCTCTTTGTAGCTACTTCATTAGCCCTATATTTAAAGACATTTTTCACATTGAACTTGTCTAAGATTTTTAGCTACTTTATTTTTCTAGCCTTTAGTTTAGAGTATAAATTGGGTCTTAAGATATTTTCTATTGGAAAGATTTCACTCTCCTCAAGACACAGTTGTTGAGCCTAAAAAATCTAATAGTCGATGACTATAATTAAAGGGAAAACATCTCTCATTTGGCAGGAGTGAGAGAATAAGTCAGGTGAAGAAAGGAGAGACTTATCATGAGAGATGAGAAGCTAAAATCCCAAATCATAAATGACCGTCATTTCTAATACAGAGACATGGTATTAGAATATACTAACCATGAATTATAAGTTCTAGGATTTATTGGTTTGTGAGAAAAAAGTTAACTAGTCAGAGTAGGGAAAAAATTAAGGAACCGTGGGACCACAATGAAAAAAGAGTCTTCAGCATGAATGTTTCCGTGGATGAAGATCAAAGAGGAGGGAGAGGAGGTAAAGGGAGAGAGGGGGCAGAGGAGGGAGGAGCCTGAACTATTGATGCCGCCCTCCCTCCTGAGGCTGTTTTCAGAAAAGTAAATATTTGACCCCTGCATCTTTTAGTGAAAATTTATTTGACAACTTCATATAGTCTAAAACTTAACCTTCCAGAGAACTCACTAAATGAAAGCACCATGATGGCTCTCCAAAGTGGAAACCTTTCTCTGGGCTATGAGTCGGTGACAATGGCCACATTATTCCTACAAAACAGAGAAATTCACTGGGTGGCTCTAGCCCACCCGAAAAGTACCACACAATGGAAGAAAATAAAGCTATGTAAAAGATACGTAAATTACATACTGTTACCTAAAGGCAGAAAAGTTAATCCAGTAAAATGTATTCCATTAAATGTAAGTTTTTGTAGGGCTTCTAAACTTTGACCAAATGTACTACTTCTGTCAACTTGGTGAAAACAGCTAATTTAGTCAAAAAGTTACCTGACATTTCTTTATCAGATTCCCCTTATTGGCTTAAGAAGATATAAAACATAAAAAATACAAGAATTCTTTTCTCCTCTTCTGCTTAAAAAAGAAATTAAGCAACTTTGACTATTCAATAACCCACAGTAATATCTGAGTGCCCTTTTCCTAAGAAGATGAATTCTAACATTTCAACAAACAGCACATATAATGCTTACAAAAATATCATTTTCCCATTTGGAAGTTGTTTTTGAACAACAGAAAAGATCTTGCCCACTGGGGCGGCCTCTCACGAGGCACTGAGGTTGTAACTGGCTGATACTACTGTCCACTACTGCTAACCCTTTGAAGTAAGAACGCAGCTGCACCCTAGAATTTGGATGTCGGCTGCAGACAAAACCTTGTGTGTCTGGTTCCTGAAAAAGTAGGGGAAAAAAAAAAGAAAAAAGAAAAAAAATCTCACTGGAACAGAGAAAAAACAGGTAGGGAATATCTGAATGTGACGTAGCATTATCATGTTTGGGAATAAATTAGCTAAGTAGGAAAAACTCTTAACTATTTATTGGAGGAAAAAAAAATCAATTAAATAAGTTGCTATGGTTTGAATGTGACCCCAGAAGTTCATGTGTTGGAAATTTAATTCCCAATGCAACAGTCGAGAGGGGGGAGCCTTTAAGAGGTGATTGGGTCATGAGGGCTCTACACTCGTGAATGGACTGATGCCATTATCATGGGAGTGGCTTTGTTATCATGGGAGTGGATTCCTGATCAAAGAATGAGTTTGAGTTTGGTTCTCTCTTCTCTCTTCTCCTCTCCTCTCCCTGAGTTTGAGTTTGGTTCTCTCTTCTCTCTTCTCCTCTCCTCTCCACTCCCCTCCCTTCCCTCTCCCCTCTCCCCTCTCCCCTCTCCCCCCCCAGGTGCATACACATGCTCTCTTGCTCTTCCACCTTCCACCACGGGATGACACAGAAAGAAGACCCTTGCCAGGTGTGGGCCCCTGGATCTTGAACCGCCCAGCCTCCAGAACTATAAGAAATAAATCTCTACTCTTTACAAATTACCCAGTCTGTGCTATTCTGTTAACAGCAGCACAAAACGGACCAAGACATACACTAACCAAGAAAAGGGAATCTTTCATGATTTTGACCAGGTCCTAAAACATTGACATTTACTAGACAGATACAATTTTATTCAAGATAATTAATTTCAGTAGATACATTATAAATCTAGGGAGAATACCTTCCTACCATCATTACTTGGGGGATTGAAGGCACTGACATAAACGAGGCTCTTAGCGTATCACCTACCACAGAGTATTTAATTAATGGTAGTTCTATTGTCATTGCAAACAAAACAGGCATATAAAGCAACCAGTTCTTCATTTTCTTTTTAGTTTTTATATACTCATCATAGTTTTACACTGACACAATCTGAAAGCACTGATTATATAATTATGGGACATTAGAGCTAACAGGGACTTTAAGAGCTAATCTCTTGTACTTGAATGTTTATAGCAGCACAATTCACAATTGCAAAGATGTGGAAACAACTCAAGTGCCCATCGATACATGAGTGGATTAATAAAATGTGGTACCATAAAAAAAAAAATGATGAACTAATACCTCTTGTATTAACCTGGATGGAACTGGAGACCATTCTTCTAAGCGAAGCACCACAAGAATGGAAACACAAACACCACACGTAGTCACCATTAAATTGTCACTAATCAATCAACACTTACACGCACATATTGAAATAACATTCATTGGAAATCAAGCAGGTGGGAGGGGGAGGAAGGGGTGGGTAAATTTACCCCTAATGGGTACAGTGCACACCATCTGGGGCATGGGCACCCTTACAACTTTGATTCAAATGGTACAAAAGCAATTTATGTAACCAAAAAGTTTGTATCCCCATAATATTATGAAACTAAAAAAACAAATAATTGGGAAAAAAAAGAGCTCATGTGGCTTGAGATCCACATTCACCGAATGAGAAAAACTGAACAACAAAGGACCAGACAAACCCAATGACCTGGACAAGACCCCGGCCGTGGGTAGCTGGGTCTTGAAGGCAGGTCCCTGAATCTGCCCAGAGCAGAGCCCTTTCTTCTGAACCCGCCAAACATCCGGAGTCACTCTACTAGTTCGTTTCAAATGATAAAGCATCAAACATACATTAAACAAATTATTTGGTTTCTGTATTTAATTAGTAACAAACCAAGTGACCCACCTCACTCTGCATCTTTTGAGCCTCCTTTGAAGCTTGGTAGGATGGCGTCTCAACAAACTCAAGCATTGACTTCCCCTTATTCTTTTCATATTCCTCTTTGTATTTCACCTTTATTGAAAAAAAGTATGACAGTATATAAAAATCAAAAGCCGTTATGCACATAGAGAAAATGTATGTCTGAAATCAGTCATCTTATTTTCTAAAAATCAAATCATCCTGGCCATTTAGGTTGACTACTTGGTACCCTGTGGTTAATGACATACAAACAAAGTAAACAGGTAATACGTACAAGTTTTTAAGGGATAAAAATAATTTAGGAAAACTAAACAATGTAGTTCTAGGACTTGTATATTTCATCAAATGTCTGGGACATACAGGTACATATCATATACATGGGATTTTATATATGCACATGGTATACATATACATGTAGGTTAGAGAGAGAGAGAAAGAAAGAGAAAAAGAGACAGAGACACAGAAAGGTCCCTGTGATAGCTTTTATGTCTATTAGTAAATCATGAACAAGAAAGAAAACATAGGTGTGATTCCCTATTTTTCTGCCAACTGTAGAGGACAATGTCTGACTGTTTAATTTTTTTCACAGATACTGAGTGAAATATATACAGAGATCTTGTATGTAATTTCTTTCAGTTTCACTATGTATTACTTAATAATATCACAATATAAATTATTTATTTCAATTATAGTCAATCCTCATCTTATTCCAGTTTTTAAAATGAGCAGTATTTTCTATCTCTTAATAACAAAAACTAAAATTATATGTAAACCATCAGAGTGGCTGGCTTTTTAAGCAAGCCTTTTTAAATTCATAGAAAAGTTTTGACCACAATTCACTTCCTTCAGAAATGCATTTTCATTAAAATTCTTATGTTTAATAATTATTTATAAAATTGTTCCTTAAGTTGTAGAATAATAATGATGCTAATGATAATTCAACCCAAAAGAAATTTTTCAATACTTAGAACCTTATAGTGACAGGAAATATGATAAATTTCAAAACACCTATTTGTAGACATATTTTTGTTGCAGAGAAGTATAATAAAGTGGTCAATAAAAGTGTTGGAAGTATAATATTAGTAGCATACGCCATTAGGATAAAATTTTAAGGAAAAATAAAACGAAATTAAGAATTTAAAGAGAAAAAATGATGTACTTTCCATTTGTAAATTTGTAAAATTGCTGGTTTGTAAATTTTTTAAATAAATGAAGGTGAGTATGAAATCATTATGGAATTTACAATTCACAGAATACATTTTAAAAAGGGATGTAAAATTTTATCTTAAATGCTGGAAATGACATCTTTCACAACTATTTAAACTCAAAATTTAAAAAAAATAAATACCAACTTTCAAGTGTGCTAGGAAGATTTTCTTTTATAAGTTTTTTCAGGGGTATGCAGAAGTTCTTAGTTGGAAGAAATATTAATTTAAAATACACTGATAAGATTGTTTTCTCTTTTTAATAATGCTTATAATTGAACTAAGAAATTAAAATAAACTTTGCCCCTGGAAAATTAATTGTGCAGCTCAAAACGACAAATCAGTACACTATAAAAATTTAAATCATCATGAGATTTGACCACAGTTTAATTAATTCATATAAGTTTTTAATTATGTGAAGTAATGGTTATTTTATAAAATGCTTCTATATTGAAATACGGTTCAAGATCCCCTGACCCAATAAACACATAGAAAATAGTGTTTGAGATTTTCCAAAGCAATGTTAACTTTCCTGGTGTCTATTCTTTCCTGCAACTGTCCATTCTCAGTCAAGGTACGTGGCCGCGAGCGGCAGGTGTCAGGATGCTCACAGGGACCTGGCAGGGAGGACGTGAGCCCAAGGAGCACGTACCTGACTCTGGAGGGTGGCATTGCCTTTATGGTGCAGGTGTTCCGCGGCATCTGCGTCAAAATGATACATTCCTTTGTTTTCCTCAAAAAGCTTTTTATATTCTCGCTAAAATACAGAACATGAAAATAAGTTTAGAATCCAAGAGACTGACTAAAGCAATTCATACTTAGGAATGCAAACTGAGACATAAAGCCACCTAGAGCCGCAAAGCTGTTATCAAGTCCCCATCCGCAGTCAGCTGGCACGTGGGAGATTTCTGACGTGGAGATCAACAGAGGACGCGATAGAGACCAGCTCTAGGTGGTCAGAGTGAACAGCGTATGGAACGCACAAGAGGGGCAGAGGACGATCAGCTGTAAAGGACATTGGCAATGCCAAGGAGTGACCGTGAAAAGCTAGCCATGGCACTCGTGTCATAGGCAAGGTGGGGCGAAATAAACGCTATTTGTTTTGCCTATATCATAGAACAGGAATGACTCTATCTAACAGTACCCAAAGGAAGAGAAGGAAAGAAAAGAAGAAAGAACAGAGGGAAGGAAAATTAGAAACAAGAAAGAGAAAAGTCGTATGCAAAGGTTCAACCGTAAAGAAGATTGATGGTCACAATGGAACATGAGAGGGTAAGAAATATTTAATAATTCAATTAATTTTCCTAAAAGGAAAGGCCAAAAAGTACCTGGAAGAGAAACTGACGAATCTGGGTATAGTCAGTTGAATTTTTCAAGGTGAAGAAATTGGATTAAGGCTACTATTTAGACATATAGGCCAAAGGTGAATTTGGAAGAGACCAGATTAGATGAAGGTGACAACTTTGGTCACAGGGAGACTCTAAAGGTACCAGACAGCAAATAAGACAAAAACTGCTTCATGATTTCTAGCATTGGAGACTGGACACTAAGTTATTTTGCCCTATTTGGAAAAGACTTTTAAAAGTAAGTGATAGTTCTCAAAGAATCAATACTCCGGAGACGTAAGAAGCTTAAGTTAGTTGCTCTTTGGGCAATGAGGGTTTCAGGACAAATGGCAATTTTGTTTAGAGTGGAAGGATAGCCAAGCAGCATTTGAAAAGGAGCAGGAAAGAGCCGGCCACAGAGGAATTTACAACTGGGTCTTAGGAGATGCTCCAGGGATTTGAGAGTGAAAGGGGAGGAAAGCCCAGCGCCAGGAGGAACAGAAAGTCCGCGTGACCTGCCCCAGAGGAGCTGCTGTTCTATGTGGAACACAGCCATGGTCCACAGAGGGAGCCTGGCCTCACCTGCTTCCACTCAATTAGGGAGCTAAAATAACATGTCCCCTAAAACCCTAACCAGAATAAAATGAGAAGAAGAACACCCCAGGTCATAAAAATATTCACATAGCACATCTTGACTAAAGAGAACAAGTTCTAATTTTTGGCTCCTCTACTGAAAAAAAAATAAAAAGATAATCTCAAAAAATAATAATATGCTTAGAAGGCCAGGCATGGTGGGCACCCGTATAATCCCAGTGCTTTGGGAGGCCAAGGCAGGAGGATCACTTGAGCTCAGGAGTTTGAAGTTACAGTGAGCTATGATCATGCCACTACACTCCTGGGTGACAGAGCAAGACCCTGTCTCCAAAAAAAACCAAAACAAAACAGATCAGAAGTTATTTTATAAGATGCATGACTTGAATGTAATAAGCTAGAACATATTCCATTACTGAGTTCAAATCCAGAACTAATAAAGCCTATCCTAATAATGGATATATATTCAGAAAAGGTCAAAAAATATTATTCTCAAGACAACTATTTATTTTAATTACAAACAATCTCAGAAACTCCTATTTAAACAAAAACAAAATAATAATAATGAAAACTTATTTGAACTAAAACCTGCAAATGAAATTTCTAGTATTTTTCTCCATATAATAGTCTCTGTTGCCTCCTAGTGGGAGTTAAACAGAATAACACAATATGTATTTTTTAATTTACGGAAAGTTATAAAAGAAGCTGAACGCTACAAGAGGTCAGTTTTCGAAGGGGAAAATGTTTCCTCAGGAATTTAATTAGTATGGTTGTACAAACTCATGAGGTGTTCATATCATTCTATTCACTACTTTTTAAAACAAAAATAATTCTGATATATGCCAAAGACATCTAGAGGTCTTTAAAAAAACAGCCACTTATATCAAACTGATAATTAATTTCAGCAGAATGTCTGTTTATTGAGTAATCTTTTATTCAATCTTTTAATATAATTAAACTGCCTTTGTAAATCAACAAAAGCTCAATTCTCTTTACATTAAAACTTAAAGGTAGGCAGTTCTAATGTACAATACAGTCAAGTCAATGTATTATTGTATAACTTTAATAAATAGATACTTCAGAGTAATGCATTTTTTAAGTCTTAAGTCTTCTCTCTATTGAAGTAATCATTAGTCTTCTCTCCATTGAAGTAATCATTCAGTCACAATTTTTCTATGGGGAAAAAAATTCTGTGCTCTAGGCAAAAGCACCACCTGAATGAAGATTTAAACATTATAAATGATCTACAAAATAAATATAACAAATGACTTTGCTGGGTTTTCTCTGTTGAAGAGATGATAGAAATAATTTATATTCAACTGTGATTTTTTTTCACCATTATTATAAAATCAAGTTCGACATTTCTGAAAAGAAATATTGCCTATGAGTGGCATGCATTCTTGCAGCTACCAAATTTTTTAATTACCATTATGATATTTTTATCGGCTTCTTTACATGTGAATCCCCATGTCCCTAGGAAATTTAACCTAAGTATGGACAGGGAAAATTCAAGAGCAAATGCTACTACCGCCATGATCAAAACCAAACACCAAAGACTGGCTGTAAAGAAAGCAGAGAGCTGACAGAATGGAAATATATCAATTTTAGAAGCTTGTCTGTGAGTTCTGGAGAAAAACATGACACTGAGACAGAGACACTCCAGGAACAGAGGAATGTGCACAAAGGAATGAACACTGAAATGGCAAGACAATCGGATTTCAGCGCCCTGGGACTGAGTGCTAATTCTGGGCCTGTCAATTATTCCTCTAACCTCCGTTCCCTGCTCAACAGCCTGGAAAGAACGATGTTCTGCTTTTCATCCAAGGATCAGCGATTAAAGAAAAAAAGTAAGTAAACAAATCTCTGCGAGTACAAACTATTTACATGCATAATACCATTCAGGAAGGATGACAACGGTGCTGATGTTCAAGAAAGGAGGCTTATAAAATCATGCATATAAGATTCAATATATCGAAGCCAAGTATAGATATTTCTAAAATTGACTTGAAGCTGTATCTCATTATTTAACTGTTTGGAAACCAGGTTTTGACTACAGATTTTTAAGTCTGTGACTATGGGCATGTCTACTGAAGACAATTATCTTTACTTTTTTTCATGCTTTGCCCAATACATGCTTCTCCGTCTGATCTGGGCCTTGCCAAAGCAGATATTCAATGAATTAGGATACTTTTGAGTGAGTGACAGATAAAAATAGGTATGGAAATAATCTGAGGTCAAATTAGAGTTCATCATCAGCATGGGACATCCTGAGATGTAAGGTCAGGGTCCAGATGCACTAAGAACACAAATATTTCCATCAGGACATAAAGAAGAACTTCACCCTCCCCTCTGGTTGCCTCAACTGAGAACAAGGAAACCATCACAGGACTAAAACCATAGTGTCAATGTAATATAACCACCTTTAGCATTGACTTTCAGAAAAAAAATACAATTCAGACCAAGACAATGTTTTACGCTACTGAAAGTGTACTAACTCTCAGACACTCTGGTCTGGCTTGCATAAAATAAAAGGTCCTTGACTTGAGAGCCTGAACTTCAAGTGGTTTTAATCTAATACAGATGAAGAAAGGGGAAGAAGAAGAAAGACAGAAGGGACACTCAGGCAAACTCTTTGAAGTGCAGTTGTATTCAAGAGACACGAAAGAGCGAGCAAGAAACCCCCTTCGTAAAGTGGCAGCTTTGGTGGGCTTTATGCAAGCAGATCACTACTTTTCAACGAGTTAGTCACTGAGGGAGGAGTGACGCACAGGCGTGTCTAAGGCAGCAGGTGAGCCCACGAGCACTGCAGTTGCATCGGCTTGTTGGGGCCACACGACATTTACAGCTGCTGTCAGATGACGCACTTACTCCGCTGAGCATTTTGCTGGCTTTCAAAGCATGGTCTAAAAACAACAAATTTGGGAGATCTGAAACTGGATCATGCATATTTTGAATGTCTTTCTTGTACTTCACCTATAAAAATAACATGGAAAAAAATACCATCCAGGAGAAGGAAATGTTTTGCTTTTGCATTATTGCATTATCCTTAATACATCATAAAGTGGTACTATTTAGTGGTAAATTGACAGATGAATTTACAAGTAGCCACTAGATGGTGCTGATTTACTACTGAATGAGTAAAAGAAAAAGTTTTATTCCTATATACACTGGAAAATCTTTTGAGAATCCCTTTTATTGTTTACATATTTAGGAAGGGCGATGTTAATAGAATCATATAATTTTCACTGAGACTCTGCTCTCAAAAATAAAGAGAATAGCCACTTTATTCTTTAAAAATTACTACAGTATTGCAATTATGCTTTGTGGTGATTTTAGGCTTTTGGTGTTTTTCATCCTATAGCCATACGGACATTTTTATTTTTTAACCAACTGCTTTGGAAATATAACACTAGTAATAATAATAAAATATAAATAATAGCAAACATATAGAGAGCACTTACTATGTGCCAAAACTTTTCTAAACCCTTTATATGTATTAAGTATTTAATCTCTGCAAAAACTCCAGTAGATAGGTACTTTAAGTATTCATCTCCATTTTACAGATGAGGAAACTGAGGCACAGAAGGCTGAAGGCATAATAGTAAGTGATGGAACAGAATATAAGTCCAGGCCATCTGATTCTAAACCTTAAGTTTTCAGAACTATGTTCTAGATTCCTTTAAGTCTATTTCATTTCTATTTCCTTTAATGTTTGTACACATACAAAAAATAATCAAACAAGAAAAAGAAATCATTCTGATATTCCCAGGGGTCCTAAAAGACAGAAACAACCATTTCAATTGCTGGAAACAAACAAAAGTTGGTTATTGAACACAAATAACAATACCTTCTAAACATTAATGAAAGCAAAATAAACGAAGTCCCAAAGAGATGATGGGAGTTGACAAGCTTAAATTATCTAACAAAGCAACAGTTTGACAATATTTAATTTTCATACTTAAAAATGAAGTCTACACATTTTCAACTATAGCAAAGTAACCAATATTTTCGATGTTTCTGTTTTTATACTCTGCTTAATTCTAATAAGAATTTAAAACATTGTTTCTTGTAAAAATGAATCTTATTTTTAAAAACATGAAATGAAAACAAATCTTATGAAATATTTCATAGCATTTACATAAGGAATAAGAAAGAAATTTTAAGTCATTATAAGTGCAGTTTCTGAAAATTTCTTTATAATAAAACACCGTGTGCCAGGTAATACTTTACAATAAATTCAATTTCATGGGCATAATTACATGAGGTAACTATTGTCCTAACCACTAATTTGTGGCAATACAGAACTCTTTTCTGCAAAACTCTATAATCTATTTCTACTCTTGATCAGAAATAATAATTTCATTGCAATACTATTACTATTAGTAATCAGTAACCATTAATAATAAATTACAATAATACATTTTTCTCAAAAAGAACTTCAGAAAAATAAGCTTTAGTTCAGCCACAAATTACTTGGAAACTATAAGATTTTGATTAAGTATCAGTAATTATAATATACAGTTGATTCTAAGAAAACAAGAATCAAAAGATATTGCAAATCATTTTTTATGAATTACAACTTACATTACTTGCCAGTGTAGCAGCAAGCTGATTTTGCCTAAAAGAAGCACTTTCAAGAGGATTATAATGATGCTTCTTTTCCTTCATTTCATTATCAAATTTTTCTTTGTATTTAATCTGTCATGAAAGAAAAAATAGGATAAATCAAATAGTATATTTAGCTTTAATTTTAAAAGTAACACATTTGGTTCTTAAAGAAATCAAATAAGAGCTATGTTAAAAATGAATGGTTGCAAACTTGAAATTCCTGGTATCCACTCCCCTCAATAAAGCCTAATTAGGCATAAACGTTAAAAAAAACAAAAACAAGAAAGCTCTACTTGAACATTGATCACAAATGCAATTAGGCATGAACTCAAATCCTATTAGCAAGAATTATACACTAAAATATCAAGATTTTTAAATGTCAGTTTCCATTTCTGCATTCCTATAATTTATGATCAATTAGAAACTATGACCACAAATGTCTTAAGGTCTACCATGTTTGGAAAATGTGTCCTAGGCCCCAGAATTTGCATACGAATTTTCCTAAGGGAATTATTCCAAATAAAGGGGATGGTCTGTACCATGGTTTTTCTCATTATTTCCTGTATTTCATTTGTCGGAAGATTTAGTTTTAGGAATTACATTTTCTGAAATGTCCTGGGTCTATTTAACATCATTTTTTTAATCTGCTTTAACTCTACAATTTATTCAGCAAGAAAATCATCTCCAATACTCACTGTAAATTATTTTTCTCTCTTTTTTTTTTTTTTGAGACAGAGTCTCACTCTTTTGCCCAGGCTAGAGTGCCGTGGCGTCAGCCTAGCTCACAGCAACCTCCAACTCCTGGGCTCAGGTGATCCTCCTGCCTCAGCCTCCCAAGTAGCTGGGACTACAGGCATGCACCACCATGCCCGGCTAATTTTTTCTATTTTCGGTAGAGTCAGGGTCTCCCTCTTGCTCAGGCTGGTCTCGAACTCCTTGAGCTCAAGTAATCCTCCTGCCTCAACCTCCCAGAGTGCTATGATTACAGGTGTGAGCCACCTCGCCCGGCCCCGAGTTGATCTTGAACTCCTGGCCTTGAGGAATCCTCCGCAGATGGCTTGTTCAGAAGGTGGCAGTTGGAGCAGAGGGCTGGGCGTGTGGCAGCTTCTCAGGTCCCCGAGCAGCTGGTGTGACTGGGAGGTGGCAGTAGCAGCAGTGGGCCACCCACCAGGACCCGAGTGGTCAGTGCTGGTGCTCCTGGCAGCTGCAGCAGATTGGGCAGGCTGCTCCCCAGTGCCACAGCTGCCTGTGACAGGGCAGTGGGTATGTCATAAATGTGTTTAGGAAGGGTTTTTCTCCCTGTCCCTTTCCAGCCAGGTGGCAGCTGTAGTCATGTCACCTTGAACTCTGCCTGAGGGTGGAGCGTGGCTCAGTGTTGCTCTCAAAATGGCTGTTGTGGCTTGCAATCAGAGGGCAGGGCGCCTGCCTTTCAGGCAAGTGGCATGGATAAGAACCGTGGGGGTGCTGCCCGCACACGCTCGGTCTCATGGCAGCCCATAGCAGCGTGGCAGGAATTATTCTCGGTGCGTGGTGGAGATCTTGGGCTCCCCTGTCCCTCCTCAGCTGGGTGGGGCTGTGGCTGTGTCAGCCTGAACTCAGCCCATGGGTGAGGTGCTGTGTAGCCTCAAACTCCCCAGATGGCATGTCGGGGCTGTGACCAGAGAGGATGGGGCCTTCGCAGGCAGGCTGCGCTGACGGGAGGCCATGGGGAGGGCTGTTCGCTTGAGACTCGGTCCCCCACAGCAGCTGGTTGCAGGGTGGGGGGCACCCGCCCCCGCAAATGTGCTGGAAAGCCTGGTTTCCCTGCCCTCCACAGCCAGGCAGCGGCTGCAGCCAGGTCAAGCCCAAACTCAGCCTGAGGAAGGGGCACAGCCCAGTGTCAATCTCTCAAAATGACACCTTGGACCTGTGACCAGAAATGCTGGGAAAGGTAGGCAGCACGGGCAAGAAACTGTAGAAATGCTGTCTGCTCACATTTCAATCTCAACAGCAGCCAGAGCAGGGCAGTGGAGACCCTCCCAGGGGGCGTGGGAGCACCTGGGCTCCTCCCCCTCCTCAGAGCTGTGCAGGGGCTGCAGGTGCACCTGCAGTTCTCTGGTGTCTTCGTGTTTGGAATGGCACCCCTCTCAAACTGCTCCCGGCTTGGATGCCTGTGGGACTCCACATGGGCTCCCTTCCAGCAACGCCTCTGCGCACTCTCCGAGCAGCTTCCTATGTTACGCCCCGAGACGTGCGTGGGTCAGGGCCTTCTCTTGTAGCCACCTGTGAGAGCTCATGTCAGCAAGTGGACACCTAGGGTCTTCTTGCTTACTGCTTCCAGGTGTCCAGGAGCTTCTCATCACTTTTTGCCAGTCCCCGGCTGGGCAAGTTGCCCTGAACCCCTCCTTATCCACTTTCGGTATTTCCCATCACTCCCTACTGAATCCTAACATTCTCTCCTAGATGCTCCTTTCAAAATGTGAGAATCTGTTTACTATTCTGGTTCCTTTCCGTGGAGGAGGCACATGCTACCTGTGTCTAGTTGGCCATCTCAATCCTATCTCTGTAGTAGCCTTTTTTTTTTTTTTGAGACAGAGTCTCACTCTGTTGCCTGGGCTAGAGTGCCGTGGCGTCAGCCTAGCTCACAGCAACCTCAAACTCCTGGGCTCAAGCGATCCTCCTGCCTCAGCCTCCGGAGTAGCTGGGACTACAGGCATGCACCACCAGACCCGGCTAAATTTTTCTATATATTTTTAGTTGGCCAATTAATTTCTTTCTATTTTTAGTAGAGACGGAGGTCTCACTCTTGCCCAGGCTGGTTTCGAACTCCTGACCT
>CAUYPO010028903.1:0-17342 GCA_963574435.1 Cheirogaleus major
AGGGCTCAAGAGATCCTCCCACTTCAGCCTCCCAAGTAGCTCTAACTATAGGCCCTCATCAACACACCTGGCTAATTTTTAATTTTTTTTTTTAGAGACAGGGTCTTGCTATGTTGCCCAGGTCTTGAACTCCTGACCTCAAGGAATACTCTTGCCTTGGCATACCAAAGTGATGGGATTATAGGCATGAACCACCACATCAGCTAGATTCTCATTAAATGGCCCTAAATACCTTCATAATCTTCTTTTTATTCTTTACCACTATACCCTAGGTCTCCCTTCTATATGAACTAATTCTCATTTCCATACCCTCATAACAATAATGGCAGGAGGGCCAATAGTAGCAGCATTAACAACAGAAGTTACCATTTACTCAAAGACTAATCCAGTGACAAATGTTTTCTATAAAGTTACTTTAACCCTTATTAGTCTGCAAGATGAATAGAAGTAGCCTTCATTTATAGATGAGAAAGCTATGCCTTGAATAGTTTACATAACTTGTACAAGGTTACACAATATTGCTAAAGGTGAATAAACCAAATCTAACTCAAAAGTGCATGATTTTCCTACCTCTTCTCCCACTTACGTCTTTAGCCACAGTATATATATGATGTCTTTTAAGCCTCAATTTGAAGTTTATGGAAAATTTCTGATTAACTTTCCATCATTTCAGCATTTAGATATTTGTAGGATATTATCGTATAATGACTAATATATTTTACTGTGGCTCTCAAGTTAAACCAATCATAAAATAAGTTCCTTTGTATTAGGGACTGCTTCTTACAACTCTTCAGGCTTACTATAGTAGTTGCTCAATAACATAAAAGGACTACCTCATTAACCAGTGTGACAATATTTGCAAACCAGCTATAAAAAGCTGAAATGATTCTATGAAACACTACTGCAGGGCTTTATGTTTTCCAGAATGTGTAAGTTACTGTGGATTTGTGTCCTAACTATAAAAATCTACAGGGTTATGTCAAATCCCTGAGAAAAGAAAAAATAGAAATATTAAAAGCTACAAATATAAGAAAAGGACTTCTAAGAGACAAATAAACTTTAACAAAGAATATCTCAAGATACTCATTTCATCCTCTTAAGTCCTAAAGACCTAATAAGATTTATATTTAACACCTCCATAAAAGACTTAAGATTTTACTAATCAATAATACTTTTGTTACTATGGGCTCTTGGGATGCATAATAATGACTATAGCTGACAGTAAAATCATATACTCTGTTAGTATATTATTCTCTTGAATTTATCTCAAAAGAGGGAAATGAGTTCAAAGACGGGCCATGAAGCATATTCTCCAAAATGTGAATTACTTTATGCTTCTATTGTTGTTTATATACCCCAGCTTACTACACAGATGGTTTCTAGAGATATTTTATTCCTTTATAGAAGGAATAGATTAGGACATGGTTCTGATTTAATTATTAGCCTTTAAATTGCAAAATAAAGGTTGTCATTCTCTGTGTTGCTGGAATAAAACAAGAATGCTAGCTCAACTAAGATCATGGATATATTGATTTTAAAAGCTCAGGTTTCTATTTAATGGAAATTCTCTAGAGAATTTGCATTTGGCTCTGCAATACATCTGGGACCACCACCAACCTACTACAAATTTTAATTTAATTTTCTGGGTCTCACAGGCAATGTAAATCTGCAGGAAGAGGCAGAGTAGGTTACCACGAGCTTATGGTAGGAACTCTCTTTGTTCTGCTCCTTCCAAAGCCCTAACTGAAACAAGGAACTATCCTTTTCCATGATGATTTTACTTCTACTTGCTCTTACATTGGTAAGTATCATCTTCTGGGGATTCCAGCTTTACCCATGAAAATCTAATGTGATCTTCTGAGCTATTACAGTCCTAGACTTTGTCTCTTTTCTCTTGCACCTGGATGTGTTCCAATTACCAGGCTTTCAGACACCAGGGATCAAGCATATGTCAAACACCTCTAGTTTTCTTCATCTCTGTTGAACTGAACTTTCTGAAAGTTTCTGGTTTCCTATCTATTTACTTCAAAGTTCAGTCATGCTGTTAGAAATGTTTTCCATATTTTACCTAGTATTTGTAGATTTTTAGGTACCAAAATGTTTGTTTCTTCTCACATCTAATCTACCACCTTGCTGGAAATAAAGAGCTCTAATTTATTCCAATGCCACTTGAATTTTAACAGTCCCCGGTCCCCTTTTCAAGTCAAGAAACTGTTCAAACTCCACATCCCCAGGCTCCTTTTTCTTATTTTCCCAATCATTTGACAATTTCTGTTCAAATCTTCTTCAACCTCTTTGTGGCATCTAACTCTGTAGTCTGTTCTTTTTCAGGCTTTTATGACACATATGGTTTGATTTTTCTTATTTATGTCTCATTTACTGACATCTTTTCTTCCATTTCCATCTCAAATGCTAACGTTTCTTAGGTCTCCATTCCTGTTATCTTACTTTACAATTTATCCCTGGGTAATCTCATTCACTGCCAAAGTTTATATATATGCTGATAGATCTGTATCTCTACCAGAGATCTCTCTAAAACTATAAACCACTACTTAAAACTGTCTATTCAACATGTCTACCTCAATAACCCAAAGACAGTGCAAATTTAATATATCTAAATCTGAATCCATTATCTACTACATCCTCATGCATTTCTTCTGTCATGTTCCATTCTCCACACTGTAATGTTGTAGCCTTTTTTCTAAATACATATATGGTAGACTATATTATTATCCATAAATAATTGTTCCCCCTCCCTTGAAAGAATTATACCTCCTGGCTGTATTGACATAAGACTTAATCAAGTGACTTGCTTTGGCACTGAAATGTGAGAAGTACCATATGTCATTTTTTGGGCAGAAATGTTAAGGGCCAGTTAGTGCTTTACTATGGCCCTTTCCACTCTGCCACAAGACAAGCAACATTCCAGATATACGCTGTTTTGTCAGTGGGGTACTAGAGGAAAGACAACATGGAGCAGACTCTTGATGGTCACACAGCATTTTTAAGCCTTTCTTTTTTTTTTTTTTTTTGAGACAAAGTCTCACTATGTTGTCCGGGGTAGAGTGCCATGGTGTCAGCCTTGCTCGTAGCAACTTTCAAACTCCTGGGCTCAAGCAATCCTTCTGCCTCAGCCTCCTGAGTAGCTGGGACTACAAGCATGCACCACCATGTCTGGCTAATTTTTCCTATATATTTTTAGTTGTTCAACTAATTTCTTTCTATTTTTAGTAGAGATGGGGTCTTGCTCTTGCTCAGGCTGGTCTCAAACTCCTGACCTTGAGCAATCTTCCCACCTCAGCCTCCAGGAATGCTAGGATTACAGGTGTGAGCCACCACGCCCGGCCAAACCTTTCTTGTTTTAAGTCACTGAGATTTGGGGATCATTTTTTTAAGCACTGCAAAATCTACCTATTCTTACTGATAGAGCATATGAAAATATTTATCTTCCTTCTTCACAATCCTTTAACAGCCCCAAATACATCTACAATGAAGTTTCAATTCTTTTGAATTAAAAAACATACCACATATGAAATAGTCCATTATTACTTTTACAGCCACATTTCTGACCACGATCACAAAATACTCTTTGGAAACTAGTCATATCCAACTATGTGTTTGTGTTTTTTTGTTTGTTTTTGAGACACAGTCTCACTGTGTTGCCCAAGCTAGAGGAAAGTGGCATCATCATAGCTCACTGAAATCTCCAACTCCCAGGCTCAATCAATCCTCCTGCTTCAACCTCCTGTGTAGCTCAGACTACAGGCACTAACCATCACACCCGGCTAATTGTTTTTATTTTTTTGAGACACAGTCTCACTCTGTCACCTTTAGAGTACAGTGGCATCATCATAGCTCCCTGCAACTTCAAACTCCTGGGCTCAAGGGATCCTCCTGCCTCAGCCTCCTCAGTAGCTAGGACCACAAATGTGCACCATAATGCCCAGCTAATTTCTTTTATTTTTTGTAGAGATGGGGGTCTCGCCCTTGCTCAGGCTGGTCTTGAACTACTGAGCTCAAGCAATCCTCCCGCCTTGACTTCCCAGAGTGCTGAGATTACCGGCATGAGCCACTGTACCTGGCCATTAAATATACTCTTACTCTTTATGTTTGTTGTCCCACTTGTCTCCTCAAATTCAATATATACTAGCGTACGTGTTTCTTCTCCAGTGATGCTTTCTTTAGTCATCCTAAGTGGTTAGTGCTTGAGTTTCTGTGTCACAGCATTTTGTACATTGCTTTGTTACAAAATTTAACACATTGCTCATCAGTGAATATGTCTGAATTCTTGAGGGCAGTAACTTTACCTTATTTGTGTTTGTAACCCCAATGCTTAGCACTCACAGTAACCTTTAATAAAAACTTGATTTAATGAATTAAACAGTTTCATGGTAAGAGAAACTTTACGAATTTACACATTTTTTTGTTTGTTTACTAAAGTAAAATATTTAGGTGATTTTCTTCATTGATATGTCTCTTATCAAAATCTCATTATTCATTCAATGGTTGGTGAACTTTTTCTGTAAAGAGCCTGAGTAAATATTTTAGGCTTTTGAGGATACATATAATGTTTGTCCCACATTATTATTCTTTTTTGTTCCCAAGCTTTTAAAAATGTAGAAACCATTCTTAGCTTGAGGGCTACACACAAACAGATATTGGACTGCATATGGCCTATAGGCTGAGTTTCCTTACCCTTGTCTAGGCAGACATCATCAAAATTAGTCATTCATTGTTAAAGAACATAAAAGTCTCCCCAAGGTAATATAAAAATAAAGCACTGGCTGGGCACAGTGGCACATGCCTGTAATCCTAGCACTCTGGGAGGCTGAGGTGGGAGGATTGCTTGAGATCAGGAGTTTGAGGTTGCTCTGAGCTAGGCTGACCACGTGGTACTCTAGCCTGTGTGACAGAGCAAGACCGTTTCAAAAAAAAGAAAACCAAAAAACAAAAAAGCACCAAGAGAGACATAACTATCACTGCTGTTTGAATTCTACTACACCTTTGGCACAATTGGACTAATAAAGAACTTTTGAGGATAATCATAAAATAAATGATTGAAAATAATCACCAAGTAAATGCCACAAATAACATATTGATACATTTTGACAGTGAGGCCTTGTACTGGCCGGGCGCGGTGGCTCATGCCTGTAATCCTAGCACTCTGAGAGGCTGAGGCAGGAGGATTGCTCAAGGTCAGGAGTTCAACACCAGCCTAAGCAAGAGTGAGACCCTGTCTCTACCAAAAATAGAAAGAAATTAATTGGCCAACTAAAAAAAAAAAAAAAAAAAAAATATATATATATATATGGGTGTGTGTGGGTATGTATATATGAAAATTAGCCGGGCATGGTGGCGCATACCTGTAGTCCTGGCTACTCGGCAGGCTGAGGCAGAAGGATTGCTTGAGCCCAGGAGTTGGAGGTTGCTGTGAGCTAGGCTGACGCCATGGCACTCCAGCCCCGGCAACAGAAAAATACATTGTATCAAAAAAAAAAAAAAAAAAAAAAAAAGAAAGAAAGAGGCCTTCTACTGATCAAAAAATTAAAGGTTCTGGGCCCGGTGTGGTGGCTCATGCTTGTAATCCTAGCACTCTGGGAGGCCGAGGCAGAGGGATCGTTTGAGCTCAGGAGTTCGAGACCAGCCTGAGCAAGAGTGAGACTCCGTCTCTACTAAAAAAATAGAAAGAAATTAGCTGGACAACTTAAAATATATAGAAAAAATTAGCCGGGCATGGTAGCACATGCCTGTAGTCCCAGCTACTTCAGAGGCTGAGGCAGGAGGATGGCATGAGCCCAGGAGTTTGAGGTTGCTGTGAGCTAGGCTGATGCCACGGCACTCTATCCTGGGCAACAGAGTGAGACTCTGTCTCAAAAATAAAAAAATAGTAAAAAAAAAAAATTAAAGGTTCTGACCATAAGTCACAAATGACCTAATCAAAGACACAGAGATGGAAAGCTAAGAGATGATGTTACTTCCTTGTTTAGAAACTTTCTACAATTTGTCACTGTGCTTAAGGATATACATTACTGATCCCTACCTACTTTTCCAGCGTCATGTTAAAAAACTGTCTTTAGTCTAATCACACTGGCTCTTTTATTTATTTTCATGAGCTCTCTATTTAGATATACCCTTTATATATTACCTTCTGTGGCTGGAATGAATCTACCACTTACCATCTCTTCCAATAAAATTAATAAATTAAAGATTACTTTTTACTTTTCAATCCTTAGTAAGAGTGAAAGATGAATATAAATATTTTTTTTGATAAACACATATACTATCAGTAAGAAGGAAATTGGAAGCACACCCAAAATGTTTATACAAATGTTATACTGTATTAATACGTTATATATATTAACATTACAAAATATACAAACATTAGAAATTAGGAAGTTTAAAAATCAATATTAATAGAGGTTCCTCTGACAATCTCTTAAGTGTTTTGCATATGCCTAGAGATTTGTGAATGCTACTTTGGAAATTATTACTTTAGTCAACAATTTTACACATATCTAAATCTTTATTCAATAGCGCCAATCCATGTACCCCTATTTCACAACACATTCTCTAACACCTCAATTCAACTTTTTAAAGTGGAAGGCTACTATATTCTTTCCATGTACATTATTACAGATTTTCACATATCAAGAACTTTTGTTTTTCTACAACGTTATATTGTAAATATTTATTCTCAAGTAACATATGAGAAATATCTTGAAAGTCTGGTAAAACAAACAGCACTAGCCTGTTGAAGAAGTACTCTCAGATGAAGACCTCTTCCGGGTAGGGCTACAGTTTGTGCTCTCTGATGGTCGCTGGGAGGGTTTATCTGAGGTTGGCTGGGAACCTGGAGAGATAGGAAAAGATAGAAATGATAGGAAAATTCAAGCCTGAAAATAATATCAAACCCTTCTGTGTTAAAACTGTATAATTTATTTGCTGCCACTGCCATTCCCTGTAATAATATGACTTGTAAGCTGACGATATGTGGAAAATAAGCAGAGGATGAACCACACTAGACGTTGCCATCAGAATTTCACAGGTCTCATGTTCATAACTTCTCCTGTTACATTAGCAGAGGGAAAACTAATTTTAATGGAAGAATGAACAGAATACATGGTTCAGTTTTTACATATTACGACTGTGAAACATTAAAATATTAATAAAAATTACTAGCAATATTCTAATCAAAATCTATTCCTTATTACTGATTAAAATTCATCATATAAACTGACAAGCAGGGATAGGCGCAGTGGTTCATGCCTGTAATCCCAGCGCTATGGGAGGCCAAGGCGGATCACTTGAGGCCGGAAGTTTGAGACCAGCCTGGGCAACATGGCAAGTCCTTATCTTTACACACACAAAAAAATGACAAATAAAACTTACAATGCAATTTGTTAGGAACAGTTGGTGTGAGAAAAGGTCTAACCTGAGCATTTCATTTAATAGAAGCAGAGATGAAAAGTAAAAGGTCGAACCTTAAACCCACATATCTTATCCAATTCACAGAAGTCATTTTCACATTCTATGTTTTTCCTCTATTGCAAATTCTAGAAGAACTGGTGATTGATTTATCCATGGAATAGAATAAATCTTTTAACGTTGTATACTTAAGGTTCCTTGCCTACATACATAACAGCTCATGAAGATAAAGAAACTCAATTTCCCTTAAAAAAAGTCTCATACTTTTAGCAAAACTCTAAATCAGTTCAGCATAATTTAACACATCTCTTGCTCAAGAGAAAAGTATATTTGTTCAGGTAAGATTATTTTCCTGAATAAAATATACTTGGTTCCCATACTGGATTCCTTATCATCTGAAAAGCCAGCTGTTGAGAATACATAATAAATGTCCGCCTTATGTTTGTCAAAAAACTAGTAGCACTCTAAAATGTTCGCTTTTAACTTGAAAAAAAATTACAAATAAAAAGCCTTACATACAACTGGAGGCATACAAGGCACAAGAAATCAAATACCTGAAGACGAGACTTTTAAGATCTGCCTCTAAATGAGAGTTAATGCCCAAATGAAGAAGCAACTAATTCACTGAAGGACACCTTAGGGACAGAAAAACTTAATGGAGCTAAGTTTCTAATATTTCCCTTTCTCCAAGAGAAATAGTAGACCATGAGCTTTGTTTTAATTAAGTAGTATCTTAAATCACATCACTGTAAATAGTCTTTTAGTAGGGTGCTGGCAGCATTGCTCAGGTGAGACAAAAGACTGTGTTGCCATGTGAAAGCAACAAGTTAGACTTTTTGGGAATGACGACTGATGTAAAATCTATTCAAGAAGCAAGACTGTTTATTATTAAATCTTAAAAACAGATACAAAAGGGATCCTTAAAACCAACAGTACAATAAATCCCCCTGGAGTGTAGTTCAGATAAGATTTCCACTAAAGAACTAAATATCACAATAAACATCTAAGAAGTAAAAGCCCAGGCATCCGTGAAGACTTAACTTTAAATATTAATACTGAAACCTTCATATACTGGACAGATATATATTTCCTAGCCAGCGAGACACATAGCCAAGACAGAAGACAACAGTGGTCAAGAAGCTTGAGATATCATTCAACTCTGTTTATCACCGTTCCTAATGAACGGGCAAACAATTATAGAGTACCAGGGAAAGAAGGGGTTTGAGAGCACTTTTCATAATGTCTTCTTTCTCATTCATAAACTAACATTTATTTGCTTAAGGAGTACAGTTTATGTGCTCAGTACTATGCTAGACATTGTGGAGGTGGGGGAAGAGATATAAAAACAGTAGTATAATAGTCTCTGCCCTTAAGGAGTTTTTTAGGGTTGTGCATATCATTATGTATTACATTTCAGGTGGCTATTTGTGCCATCCGTTCTTGAGTTCCGTCTTCAGTTCCTAGGCTATTTGGTATCGTTTCCCAAATTTCTTGGTCATCTTCAAGAAAGTCTTGATGAAGGCTTCAACTATACCTTTGATCATCAGGATATCCTGAGAATCACCCTGCCTGGCCTCACCCACCTCAGGGTAAAAGAGGGTACAGGCACTTTCTTCAAAGCTCCTTCTTTTGGTGGCATCTGGAGCTGCAGAGGCAGTGGGAGGTGGAATGGGGGTCAGATCCCCGGAGATCGTTATTGGCAGCATTGTACAGCAATTCCTGAGAAACTGAAACAATTGAGAAAGAGATGGCTTAGCTCACTTGGCTTCTGAGCCACTTTTCATTTCCTGAAAGTAATGGAAGCCAGCAGCCTATTTTTAGGATTTAACAGGAGATTGAAATAAAACTTCATTCAGAAAGGTTCTCATTTTTTCATTTTTAAAAGTCTGTTTGAATTCCCTATTCATTCAGAGCAGAGCTGTTCTTAACAATATTCCATATTTAAAGAGAATACAAGTTGTAACCCTGAGATACAGATCTCCATGGCTTGGTAATCAATCATCAGCTCTAGAACCTTATTTCATTTAAAAACAGTGCTTATGGAAGGAGTAAGAGGATGAGGATACCTGAAAAAGCATTACCTAATGATGTAAAGTAACCAAGTTTAAGACTGGAAAATGATGCTATAACTTATGTGCAAGAAGTAGCAACTTGTTAAAGATGTTCAAAAGTCTGTTAAAACTAGCCCAAACAGCAGAAATCATATGAAATCTGCAAACATTATCTCCAATACTGCCAGAAATAAACTGTCTTATAATTGCCATTTTGCAGTTGGGTGGGTAGGGAAAAAGACAATGTCCAGAGAGAACTAGCATGTCCATTTCAACGGAGACCAATATATATTTATGTTACCTAACTTAAAACAGAATGCAATGCAGAGTTGAGTGTGGTGGGGTTTTTAAGTGCATAACTATGGAGTAAGGCATCCTAGGTTTGATTCCTGGCTCTGCTACAAATTAAACTACAGAGATCTACGGAAATAAATGTGCCTGAACTTTGGTTTAATGAAGCACTCTAACTCACAGTGTTGTTGTGAATCCCAAAATGAGGTAATGTAATGCAAAAATCATCTCATCAAATTCAAAGTGTTTTATAAATATTAGTGACTATTATATATAAATGGGCTCCTTAGGTTTATCATAGAAGTTTTAGACCATATATACTTATGTCACTGACAGGCTTAGGCTAACATTCAATATTAAAATAAAAATAAAAAGGCTGGGTGCAGTGGCTCATGCCTGTAATCCTAGCACTTTGGGAGGTCAGAGAAGGGAGGATTGTTTGAGGCCAGGAGTTTGAGACCAGCCTAAGCAACAGTGAGATTCCCATCTCTACAAAAGATAGGAAACATTAGCCAGGTGTTGTGGCATGCACCTGTACTTCCAGCTACTCCAGAGGCTGAGTCAAGAGAATCACCTGAGCCCAGGAGTTTGAGGTTGCAGTGAGCTATGATGGCGCCACTGCACTCTAGCCCAGGTGACAGAGTAAGACTCTGTCTCAAAAATAAATAAATAAATGAAAATCAAATAACAGCAAGGACTTATGCCCAATTAGGGAGCTGGAACTAACCTATAATATCAAGCACTGATCTTAAACATAAAGTGAATCCAATGAATCCAATTAACAAGTACTACTAAGGTAGGAGGTACTCTAGGGCTGGTAGGTACTTGCAGGATAGGAAAAAGTTCCTCCAAAATGAATCTTCTAATTCACCGACCCTTCACTATAGCTTCCCCAGAGTGAGCGTAACAGATGAGTCAGAAGCAGAAGGTATTTGACTTTCTGTTCATTTTTTTTTTTTTTTACCAGGGGAAAAAATAGTTTTCGGCTTCCCCTACAGTGTTCTTTCAGTTGCTGTTTCCATAATGTGACAAATGTTTGCTCAAGTCTCAACAGCAGTCATTTTAGATTTGCCTGGAGGGATGTGTGAAGACTCTTTACTCCTCGAAGGACAAGAAGTTTGTATGTATTCTAGTTCAAAAACATCTGATACTTCCTCAAAGAATACACACAGAAAACACATATAATCTTAGATCTTAGAGAATTCCCATTTTTTCTCATTTCAATATCCTATAAAGTGGAATAATTAACTACTTCAGAAGTAAATAAAGGAAAATCCTCATTTTCTGGGGGTTCCCATGTATACATGTTAAATGAATTTGATAATTTTCTCTTTAAAAAAAAGCAGTAAATAAAGAATATAAATGGGAATTCCTCAGTTCATGAAACTATTGGGTAAAACACTACTGGGTGTCTCATCACTCCGATGATGACAGCTTCAGAAATATGTTTAGAAATTCTATACACATAAATGAAGTAAGTATAAATTATAGGTAAGTTGCAAAAGAAAATGTACCTAAAATTGGACTTCACCGTAAATTGATTATTGGGAGTAAGTTCTTTTTCTTTGGTTGGAAATAAAGGCCTTCATGTAAACAAGGCAGACTACTAGTAAGGAGAAAGACTGAAAAAGAGAATATCATAAATTGGAATAATACAGAGGGAATTAAGAATTTAAAAAAACTTAGAAATATGAAGGAATCTTGGAAGTGGTTTTGATTATAGACTCTCTGGACTTTATTTGGCCATTATTTGATGAACTTCTAAAGATAAAAACAGATTTTGGAGAAACACTTTTGTCAATTTAGACAACAAAGGGGAAAGAAAGATGGTACTTTTATAGCAAAACTATAAGATGAAATTGTGGAAAGAATGTCAGAAAGTTGAAAAAGGAAAAAGATTAACTGGATTATAAAGAGATAAGAATCTGAACTGAAACAAATCTAAGATAAAATAGGAATATTACTTTTTCAGATGCCTGGGTCTGATAGAGTCAAATGGGCAAAGATATCAGAATAGAGAAAATTCCCACTGATAATAGTGTCTGCAGTGGAAGAGGCATTCCAAAGAAAGCATGAGAACAAAGATTCATCTTAACTACTTTATGGAAGCCCTGAGTATTATAGGCTAAAAAAAAAAAAAAAGGAATTTCCCTGATGCCAAATTAGCAAAAGAACACAGTGAATGAAATCAACAGTTGGTTAGATAAAATATATATTTCTTTAGTCTAAATAAGCTATTAAAACTTTTGTAACTTAACATAGTATGAATTTTGGTAATACCCTGTTGTCAGTTCAGTACCAAAGACCCCAAGTAATTGGGAAATGGTTTAAATGAGCACAATGCCTGATATTTATGCTAGAAATATCTTTGGGTAAATTATGAAAAAACAGATTATGTGTGCTACATTCAAAAGGTTGCTATCCAGTAGTCAGTTCAAAGATGTTATCAATTTATTTTAAAATAATATTTTAAAGTATTTTCTAACATTTAAATCATTTGCTTCCACCAAAATTAAATCATGTTACAAGAGTTTAGTTTTAAAAAAGAAATGTCTCTTTTATTATTTATAAGTAATGGCTATTTGGGAATGTTTGTTAAACAATGGCTGAATCAAAACTGGTTGTAATAAAAATGGCCGCTAAAGTGAAAGAATATGAACACAAAATATCAAATTATTTGGAAATTTCTGATCAAGTTTTTTGTTCCCAGATTCAAGTTCTGAATCCTTTGCTATGGTTCATAGCTCATAGCAGCCATGGAAGCTTCATGTGAATGAGCTGAATGCTGAGATAAAAGCTGGTTCTACAATAAAAACAGCTGTTTCCAATTGTGGGAAATACATTTACAGAAAGCCATACATCTGACTCACCAATTAAATACACTGTAAGAGAGAATGATTCAGAGCTTGTGCTGGTGATTTTTAAGCAAAAAATTCTGTGTTTTTCTTCCTCTAATTATGATATTTCTCATAATGCCCAAATCAAATCATTCACTGAAATGGAATTCCTCTGGAAATTCCCAGAACTGCACTAACCACACCACAATCAATTTTCTGCTTTCATCTCCACATGCTCACACTTCTCTTATGGGTATACCTTTTTTTATCATTTTTAATTTCTTTCTTTTAACTGATACATATTTGTACATATTTATGGGGTATATGTCATATTTTGTTCCATGCATAGAATTTATAATGATCAAGTCAAGGTATTTGATATCCATAACCTTGAGAATTTATCATTTTCATATGCTGGGAATATTTCAAGTCCTTTCTTCTACCATTTTGAAATATATAATACAATGTTATTAACTATAGTCACCTTGTTCTGCTATCGAACATTAGAATCTACTCCTTCTATCTAACTGTATGTATGGGTGTATCTTATAAAACTAGTCTAATCTGAAAAACACTAGAGTAATTGGGCATTTTAACATCATATCAAATTAATGTAAAATGAATCTATCTTCAATTTATGTATGGAAAAATTCAACTGAAGGCTGAGGAGATTAATTTAAAATAACATGTAATTAAGTCTTTATTTTACTTGTATGTATACTTTAAAAAACTACTTGATATTGAAATAATCACAGATTGAGGAAATGTAATTATTTCTTTAAGAGGATTCTAAAGAACAAAATATTATAAGGAAGAGTAAATAATAAACCAGTCAGAATTGCCACAAAACAGTGAGAAAAAAACCAGCAAAATTTAAAGGTGTAAGAATTTTAATTGTTTACATTTCTTCACTTCCCATTCACTCCTCAGACTCCAGAAATCTAATACTTGCTGCTACTGCTCTCAGATCACAAAAGACAAGCTAACTGCCAAAGCCAATCATCCACATTCAGCTCTTAACCAACAGAGTGTCTGCAACACTTGACACTCTTGACTAGAAACTCCCTTAAGAAACCCTGTATATTCACCCTAAAAATTATTTCATCTCATGGCTTCAATAATCACTTATCTAAAATTTTTTACTTCAGGGTTGACCTATCCTTTGAGCTATAGATCCACATGTCCCATAGAACAACATGGAATCCAAATCTATTCATTTCATTTAATCACATCACCATTCAATCAATTGCCCAAGGAATGTATCTGGAAGCCATTCTAAAATCCTCCTCCTTTTTCTGACTTCTTATCTGGTCCTTCTGAATGTCTTTTCTATCTCTATCTTACTTCAGGGCCTCATAATATTTTGTGGGGACAGTTTCCAAACTGATTTATCTGGTCACTTTTCTCTTATCCATCTGTCACATTGCTGTCAATGTAATCTCAGCAAATTATTTCTCTTCTTAAAATCCTTACCTTCTTATTGCTTACAGGGTAAACTCCAAACTCTTGGTGTCTTATATAAACAAGAGGCTTTATGATCTGTCCTCTTCCTATCTTTGCTGCCTGATCTCTTGGGTCCTGTATCAGACTGTCATCACTGAAGTAACCACAGTATCACATCTATAAGCCTTTTCAAAGCTGGTTTCTCTGTAAGAAATAGTCTTCATCCCTTATTCTTTGCATGCTAAACTCAAAACTCCTTCCCAGTCCCTTTTAAACGAGTCCTTCACTTCTCTGCTCCCCAAAATGCCTTGTGAATATCTCGATATTGGGAACTATCAATAATTTACGTGTATACATGGCTGTGTAATCTGCAAAATTCCTTTAGGGCAGAAATTATATCTTATTTATAATCATATTCCCTGCACTTGGCACACAACAGGCATAAAATAATTGTTTGCTGAAAGAACACCTACCATCATAAGGGAATAGTTAAGAACAAAAAACAATTATAGAGTGTTTCCTAAACAAAATTAAGTCCTCATTTTCAAAGTGATCAAAATAAAAGATATCTGAGCCTGAATTCGTATTTTTGTCTAGTATTTTGCTTAGATAAATATCTTCTCAAATGTTTTTTAAGAGGTTACCTAGGCCGGGTGCGGTGGCTCACACCTGTAATTCTAGCACTCTGGGAGGCTGAGGCGGGAGGATTGCTTGAGCTCACGAGTTAGAGACCAGCCTGAGCAAGAGCGAGACCCCGTCTCTACTATAAATAGAAAGAAATTAGCCAAACAACTAAAAATAGAAAAAAATTAGCCAGGCATGGTGGCACGTGCCTGTAGTCCCAGCTACTTGGGAGGCTGAGGCAGAAGTATCGCTTGAGCTCAGGAGTTTGAAGTCGCTGTGAGTCAGGCTGAAGCTACCGCACTCTAGCCTGGGCAACACAGTGAGACTCTGTTTCAAAAAAAAAAGATACCTAAACCTATTTTCACAGCTACATGAAAATAGTATATTAAGTTTCTATTAGAAAACCAAGTCATATCTCCATCCAAAAGAGTAATTGTGAAGAAGACAGAGAGATTCCAAGATAATAAAGAATATAGCCGGTCTTTGTCTCTGGTTCTAGGCCACAGAGCTTCAAAAACCCTTGGAATTTCCTAAGTCACAGGAATGTCTTTGTTATGCCAATGAGGTGACTTTTGGAGGAACCAGAGACAACTTCAGGATGGGGCCTGGTCACCAGAAAGACCAATGACATGATTAGGGCTGAAACTCTGGGCCAGCCCAACCTCCAGGGAGTGGAGGAGAACCAAAGAATGAGTCCAATCACATGGCCAATGATTTAATCAATCATGCCACATAATAAGACCCTAATGAAAACACTGGACACTGAGGTTCAGTGTACTTTCTAGATTGGGGCACATAATGATATGCTGAGAGAGTAATGTGCCCAGCTTTCACAAGGAGAGGTAACAGAAGCTCTATAAACCATTCCCCCACAAAACGTTGCTCTATACATTTCTTCAATTTGTTGTTCCTGATCTGTATCCTTTGTAATAGAACTGTAATTGTAGTACAGTGGTTTTAGTAAGTTCTGACTTATTTTAACAATTTATTGAAATTGACGGGGTTGTAGGAAGTATCAAATTTTTAACAGGCCAGGCAGAAGTATAGTTAGCTTGGAAAGTCTGAAACTTGTGACTGGTATCTGAAATGGGTGCAGAGTTGTGAGGGACTTTGCTCTCAATTTGGGGTCTTCACTAACTCCAGGTAGTTAGTATTAGAATTAAACTAAATTATATAACATCCAGTTGTTGATAAAGAATTAGTGTCTGGCCGGGCGCGGTGGCTCACGCCTGTAATCCCAGCACTCTGGGAGGCCGAGGCGGGCGAATTGCCCAAGGTCAGGAGTTCGAAACCAACCTGAGCAAGAGCGAGACCCTGTCTCTACTAAAAAAAAATAGAAAGAAATTAATTGGCCAACTAAAAATATATATAGAAAAAATTAGCCGGGCATGGTGGCGCATGCCTGTAGTCCCAGCTACTCAGGAGGCTGAGGCAGGAGGATCACCTGAGCCCAGGAGTTGGAGGTTGCTGTGAGCTAGGCTGACGCCATGGCACTCTAGCCCGGGCAACAGAGTGAGACTCTATCTAAAAAAAAAAATAAGTTTTTTTAAGGGTTATTAGCTTTGTAGAAAATAGCCCTAAAAGAGTGAATTGCTATGTATTAGTCTGGAAGTAAAATAATAAAAATAAAACATTCTGAAACTGATGGTTCTTAACCAGGAAAATCAAAGTTTTGGATAAACGAAGGAGTGGAACTTTAGATCTGGTGTTGTCTCGAAGCAAGGATGCAAACAACTTACTGCACACTCTTCTCTATAAACAGAAAATAAAGACAGCAATTTGTGGAACTCTTCTCAGCTAAGGCTCTAAGTAGTACGAAATCGCTCGTGTGAGGAGTATTCCTGAAAATTAGAACTCTAATTAACTCGCGGTGGGTTTGGGAACCGTGTGAAGCCAGATGGATGTATGCAAAGTCAGAAACCGCAACAAATACTTCCTGAGCCAAAACTTGCATGGGTTAGAAAAGTCTCCAGAAATATCCCTTGAAAGTCCTCCTCTGCTGAGTGAGGAAATTGCCAGAGAAGTAGGAAATCCTTGAGAGGTTGGAAGGATGGCTCTGTGGAGACCCTGGGCAGTGTAGACGGCTTATTGGAACATCAGGATTGCTGCCCAGGGTCAAGGCCACCAAGGGATGTGTCCCAGACACCTGGCTCCACCTCGGGGCCACCCTGCCCCAGACCACCAAGGACACACCTTGCCTGCTGCCGACACCTGCTTCTAGGTGTTTCCTCCTCTTGTCCCCACTCCATAGGGTGGTGTCACTCTCGACTCCCACCTGAAGTGCCCAGGACCTGTTCCCTCCACCCTATTTCTGTGCTTATTCTCAGAAAAGGAACACGACAGATCCATTTACACTCACACCTGCGACAAGACCATCACCTGCTCTCTAGTGAAGCCTCAACTGTGGCCGCAATCACAAAGGCCTAGCAAAATCTAGGTTTTTGTGTGAACTTCTCTGATTTTCATCTGTTAGCAGACGATCAGTTTTTTGGTTTTTTTTTTTTTGAGACAGAGTGTCACTCTGTTGCCTGGGCTAGAGTGCCGTGGCATCAGCCTAGCTCACAGCAACCTCAAACTCCTGGGCTCAAGCGATCCTCCTGCCTCAGCCTCCCGAGTAGCTAGAACTACAGGCATGCGCCACCATGCCTGGCTAATTTTTTCTATATGTTTT